>JAMQGT020010493.1:0-20678 GCA_024447675.2 Pterophyllum scalare
CTCTCCCCTTTCTTTTGACGCTCCCGTGTTCTGTCCATTTTGTCGCGCACGTCCCTCTCCCTCCCTCCCCTTTCATCCTCTTTCGTTCCCCCTTTTTTCAGCCTGGTTAAGTCGCCGTGGCTGTTGGCCTCATATGTCCTATTCTCTCTTTTTCCTCGTCTGTTCTCCCTTCCCCTGCTCTCTTTCCCTCTCTGTTCTCACATCTTTGGCAACAGCAGCCAGGTTGCCAAAGTGTCTGTAGGACACATTAAGGCCCATAAAAGCCTAAGTCTGCGGTCACACTCTTAACCACCAGTCAGAGGTAGTGTACAAAAGTGACTTTAAATGAGTCTGTGATTACCCTGGAACATGGAGAGATACTGAAGTGGCCAAGAGAGTGCGAGACAAGGACGGAGCGTCTGAAAGGGGTAGAGAAAGCACAGCTCTTGGGTGTTTCTCAAGTCTCTTAAGGAAAATTGAACAGAAATGAATATTTGTTTCTCTCCTAGCTAAGAACTAAAAAGACTACCTGAGTGGAACAAACGATAACAAGTTGTAGTTGTAACCCAAATTTCCTGCCACCCACTGACCCACCCCTCCCCTCAAACTGCCTCAAACACCCTTTACCACAAACTGCACGTCCCTCCCCTCCTCAACACCCCACTTCCTAATTGGCCACATGCTGCCATGAGTGACAAGTGTAATCATCAGTCAAATTATGATAGGGGGAGAGAAGGGGTGGAGGAGGAAGAGAGGAACAGCAGAAGGTGGTGGTGGAGGGGGTTGAAAGGGCGCGCTTTGATCAGAGATAGAGAGGGGGTGAGTGGGCAAACAGACAGAGCTACATGGAAACCTGCTGTCCACACACCTGCTGCTTCATAGATGGGCAACATTAGCAGCCTCAGACCTTGGTGGATTATAAAAAAAAAAAAAATCACAACACGAGCATTTTATAACTGCTGCTAATGCCGAAAAGGTTTCCTAACTGTGCTTACAAAAGAAAAGCTGTGGAACTTGACTTGTATCTTTTTCGCACGTTGCTCATTTCAACCTGAATAGCAACAAATCTCCATTGCTCTAATTACAGTTGCAATACAGAATAGAGCAATGAAATCACTGGGTGTGGTAACAGCACACTCTTTGATTTTCGCTTGGACACGTCAGGCCAGGTCCCTGTTATATTTGGACATAATTTGTTACTGAGAGCAGATGTTAGCTTTCCAGCCAGCTAACGAGGTTTACAGTAATTAGGAGTGCTGATGAAGCGCTTTGATTCTCCGGCTGTGGCGGCCCTCTCATTAGCGGCTAGGTAGCTAGTGCTGCAGCAGGCGCTCCAGTCACATCCTATTAGGCGGCTCAATGTACACTCTGAATTAAGACCAGGAGATTAAGTGGAGATGAAAACTGTCGGCGTACACACACAGACACACACACACACATAATTTTCAGACTGTTTTTAAAAGACTAGCAAAGTCCAGATATAATGAGCCTGTTAAAGAAGATTCCTCCTCAGGCACTAATCAAAAGAAAATTTTATATTTGCTAGTGCATGTGCCAAAGATTTTAGCAACAGACATTTGGTTTTAACAAAATAACCTTGTATGTGAGTGATTTTTCAGACAAAAGGACACATCCCACAAAGAAGAGATAAAAGATATCACAGATTTTAAGATTTAGGACATATTTGTGCATCTAAGTGTGTGTGTGTGTGTGTGTGTGTGTGTGTGCAATTGAATACAGGCAGAGAACTATTTTCCCAGTGTTCCTTACAAATGAAAGGACAAAAAAAACTGCCTTGAAATACTCCAACACAGTTTTCCCCCCTTCTGTTCGACTACTCGCTATTCATCAATACACACTCATCTCTTCTCCTCTCCTTCTCCTCCCCTCTCCTCTCTATCTATCTCTGTCTTTCATTGTCTTTTGTGTGATGGAGTGATTATTGAGGACGTGGCTCCTGTGTTTAACACTGGTTGATGAAGTCTGCCTTTGTCTGTCTGTGCTAACCTGTCGCAACCGGGACACTGCTTATAGCAAAATCAATACACAGAGTAGGAGAGAGAGGCTGGGCGAGGGAGGTAGAGGGGAAAAAGGCGAAGGATGGGGTGGATTTGGGGGGGGCGAGGGGTGTTTTGAAGGTAGATAAATGCACAGAGACAGACAAGTGAGTGTGAGTATGGAGCAGGGAGTCAGTGGAAAGAAAAAGGAAGAGGAAGATGAAAGAAAATTTAAATACTTGACACGGGACACGACCAACTCTGAAATGCAGTGGCAGTGAACGAGGGTGTCGCTTGCCTGTGCGTGGCCTTGATCGAGGGCCCGGTTGTATCACTTGTGGTGTGTGTTCATACGAGTGTTTCGAGAAGTGTGTGTATGCCAGCAGAATAGGGCGGCCTCTATGTGGCTGTGTGTGTGACTATCCGTGCTCTGTGCGTATGTGTGTGTGAGAGAGGGAGAGCTTCATTTGCTTCCACTCCCCAGAGTCAAAGCCGATGTCAAGAGAAGAGAGGAACAACAGAGGATTGAGGAGGAGAGAAGGATAGGATGGGGAGAAGGAGAGGTATAGGGAGTGTGGTGGGATGGGGTGGGGTGGGAGGGGTCAGTTGTGTGAGAGAGACACAGCTGGGAAATGAGAAATGCAACCCACCCTCCCCTCCTTTTCTCTCTCCGTACCACCACCTTACACTCACACATATGGCGCACACATACAGACACACACGATCCCCATCTCTTTTATCCTCCCCTCAGGAAAGATGGAGTGGAGGTGGAGGTGGTGGTGGTGTTGGAGGGTGGGGTGGGGTGGGGGGTGAAGGAAAGGGAGAGGCAGGGGAAATAGGAAGAGATGGAGAAGGGGACAGATAGGGGCATTAAAATTCATGGTCCTTTTTTTTTTATTTTCCCTGCTGAAAATCAATAGTGTTTACTATGAATGAGTGGAACAGTGGACAACAGTGGTGCCGGGGGGGACAGAGAGACAGAGAGAAGGAAGAAAAGAGAGTGAGGGTAGGAGAGGTAAAGACGTGGAAGGGGAGACTTTATTGTGATAGGCAGAAGCACCGGAGGCCAAGGTTAAAGACCGGCAGGGGCAGCGAGACAGAAAGAGAGAGAAGCACAAAGTAAATTTGGTTGTCTTCTAAAACAGACATACTGCCTTGTAAATGCATATTTATTGTTCTCCATCATAATAATGTAATGTAATGCGAACCGTTATATTCCCTGCAGCAGCATCAGTTGTTCAGCTGCCTTTACTTTTCTACCTTTCCATTCCTCATTCCTCGCTTCAGCTGACTCTACCTTTCAAAAACTGTGTGTGTGTTAATTGGCAGCCCGCAAACACAACCGACATGCCCCCCCCCCAAAAAAACACAAAACAGACACACACACACACGCACAAACTGCAGAGCAGTTCACACTGAGTTGTTCAGCAACCCTGACCCTGTTTCCTGCTGCTGAAAGCCTAGAAGTTCAGGATGGCTTACCAGTGTTTTGATTAAGCACTGCCAGTGTGTCTCACACCACTTGATCAAAGAAGAACAACTGTGTGTTTTTTTAGCTGTTTTTTTTTTTCTTTTTACTGCTTGTATCCCCAACATGTTTCATAGCAATCAAAGCTTTTAAAAAAAAAGGTTCTGCTGGAAAAATTCAGCCAGTAAATAGAAAATGGACCCTTTAGGATTGTCAAGTTCTACTTCCAAATTACTGCAAAGTTTTTTCCTTTCAGTTTTTTTTTCTTTTTTTTCTCACACAAAAAAGCATTTTTTTTCCCTTTATTTCTTTCTTTCTGTTTTACATGCATGGTATATCAAACTCTCACCATGGAGTCTTGTGTCTTTAGGTTGTTTTGTGTTGTTTTCTGTGCTGGATCACTTGATTTGTGAGTGTGCGCTTATATGCCAGCGCAGCTATCTTGTGCAAGTCTAGCCCCCCCCCCGTCATTGTGCACACAGTAGTGTGTCTGTGCATTGTTGTGCATATGGAAGTGTGTGTGTGAGAGAGTGAGCTGTGCAGGGGGTGATATATATTCAGGCAGCTCATGCATTATGGAGAGTGAAGGTGAGAGCGTCTAAATGTGAACTGCTGGTATGTGGAGGGTTCAGGGCCAATCTTACCGAGGCCTTTTGTATTAGCATAGCATCTCCATTTCAAATCGGCCTGTCAAAAACCAGCAGCATGTTTTATTCAATAACAGATATTGATCACATATTATGCATACATACAAAATCTATATTGCATACTAAATCTACGCTTTTGGTATGTTTATGACGCTGCTTTGCAAATATTCTGCATAAATATGTAGGTGTTTGTTATGCACATAAACTTCGGGCTACCTCAGTGATGCCAACTATATCTTTGTTGTTTTTGCCGCTGCAGCTGTTTGATGTGGTAATTGCATGCAGTAATGTAGATCAGGCGCTGAAGATTGGCGTTGAGATGTTTACAAAGCAGTCAGAGTACATCCCTGTGTGTGTGTGTGTGTGTGTGTGTGTGTGTGTGTGTGTGTGTGTGGACATTGCAGCATCTGCAGGGATGAGAAGAGTTACCGAGGTCAGAATGGCATGGTGGTGATTTCCAGTGGGCGTGAGCCTGTGTGTGTGTTTGTGTGTTAATGCAATGCTGCAAACTTCAATTTCTCTATCCACTTACACAGGTTCTAGCTTCCTGGTTAAAAATGACCTCCAACCACCCTTAAACATTAACGGCCAGCATTTCACTACAGCGGCTGCTCTTTGTCTACCAACATGTTTTTTTTTTCTATCAAAATTATATCTGTATGCGTTAAACTGGCCCGAGGCCATCTCTGCTTTTCTGTCACATGCCGATTTTTACCATCACGCTGCATCAGTGCCGCACTAAATTTCTCTTCTCTAAATGACTGGAGTGGATGGGAGGTTGGTCTCGGTATACGGGAGAAGAGGACAATGCGGGCTTTAGCTGTGCTAGAGCTTCCTTTTTCACCCTTATGAGCTGAGGTGGCCCATTTGCTGAATGGGATGTGAGCAAGGTAAAAGCTGATTTGTTTGGGAAAGGTTTTTTTTTTTTTTCCCCAGATCACATGACTTTGTCCTCAAACTCCCCCTTCCCAATAGACCGAGGTTTGATTCAGTGTTATTTTGGCTGTCATCTACCTCCTTGAATTTCTTTTTTTTCCAACTATCTTGTCCACCCCCTCTCTCCCTGGTCCCCCAGCCCTCTCAGTACTCTGTTCCCTTAGCGACTGTTTCCAAGGCGCCCATTCCCAAGGGCTGGAGGAGGGGTCCAGTGATGTCATCCATGCATAACTGTATACCTGTAATTGATGTCCGGCTCTCCCTTCCTCTCTGTCATTGTCACTTATTTCTTTCCTTTCTGTGTCCTTCTCAGTTGCTCTTTGTCCCTACACTACTATACTTTCATACATGCTCTAGGAAATTTCTATGTTCAATAACGTAAAGTAAGGACAGGATATTTTACTGAACTGCTGATGTCTAAAGATGTTACACAAAACCACAGTTCAATTCATAGCTTGCTGGCTTTAGAAGGCATGAATAATAAAAAAAAAACAGGACACATTTTTTTTTAGCACCAGGCTGATCACTTAGTCATAAACTTAAACTCCATGTTCACTTGTTCATGACTGACCTGTAAAAATGACAGTTTTCACCATCTTAGTGTGCCTTCACCAGGATTTTAGCAGGAGTATTGCAGATTGTTGTGTCGCGGTTTGCTCTCTCAGTTTAAGAATTCTTACTGTTTTATTTTTCCAGATTGGCCCGATGACGACTTCGTGGTTGAAAAGCACTTGTCATCCTCAGCAGTAATTTTAAGAGGTGTACTTATCGGTTAGTGCTGGTTTTCTGTCTGTTTGCATGCGTGTCAAGACGAGACGCTTGATATAGGTTTGAGATCTGGTGTCGGGTGCACTGCTACTCTGTAAAATATGTTTAATTTTTATACCCCTACCAATTTAAAAAAAAATTTTTACTGTTTAAAAATAATGGATTACAGGTTTTGGCTCTAAAGGATATGTGTTACCCAATACTGTGAGCTGTTTACTGTGCCATTATACTAAAATTTTAGTGTTCCTACTACAATCTACAAGAAAATTTATTACTGTAAAATATAACCAATTCAGTTTTTTGTCTTTTTTTTTTATTTTTTTTTTTTACTTGTTATAGTTCCCCTACTCCACAAGATTTGGGGAAAGCTGTCATAGTTGAACATTTTTAACAGTCACCCTGAAGATGGATCCTGGTCGGGCTACAGTAGACTTGACGCAGCAGCTTGTGCACGCTAAACCTTAAGACAAGCACACAAACAAATGCTGAAAAAAACCTCCCCACAGATTAAAAATATTACACCTCCATTAATTCTCAAAAGTGGGGTCTAAATGCAAAATAAATGATGCAAAATTTACATCATTTTTTTTTCACTCATCAGATTTACGCCAGCTTTGAATTAGTTTTTTCTCAAATGGATCCACATATTCAAGCATATTGATGGGTAACTTTTTGTACTGCTCTGATTTGCTACAGTATATTTCACCCAGTTACATTTGTAGACTCCCCCCTCCTCTCTTTCTCTTTGTGATCCTTTCTGTACATCCCAAACCACCCTTTCACCATCTTCTCTCTAAAATAAAATTCACTTCTGATTGAGAAATCATTCCAGTTTGTTCCACATTTTGATTTAAAGTCACGAGTGTTATATTTTAACACTATGAAACGGTCACACTTATCTTTTCACTAGCCGTTAAGAGACAGACAGTTGAGCTGCCCTCTGTCTACAGTGTACATGACTCTCTACATCTGCTCCATGTTTAAAAGGTCATTTGTCAAACCTGACATTTTCTGCCCTTACCAAAGGTTTCCTCAATATACAACCGGCTTTCCCATTCAGAGTTTACGTTTTTTTTTTCCTCATCTATTTGTTTTCTTTTGTGTAAACCTTTTCTGACAATACGTTCCTCTTCGGTGTCAAAAAATATCAAGCGAGTAGGAGGCTGAATTCTATCATCTTGTAATGTTCAATAAACTAAGAAATGACAGATGTTCTGTGTGTGTGTGTGTGTGTGTGTGTGTGGGTCTGGGTTGCCTGGGTAATGGGGCCAAGGACTACAAGAAATGCAAGTTTCAACGGGAAGTGTAGTGAGTGGGTAGGCACACACTCGAAGGGGTCTGATTAGGGATTAATATGTGTGTGTGTGTGTGTGTGTGTGTGTGTGTGTGTGCCAGCAGGATGTTTTTACTCAGCACAGGTTGTCACTATCCTCTTTCCCCCTGTGTGTCTTTTGTTCCTCCCCTACTCCACCATTTTGGTTTTTGTCTAGGACAAAAAGAGGCCCCACAGCAAGGCCCCCTACCTGAACGCCGCCTCCCTCCTGACATTTTTCAAAGCCCTCTCTTCGGCCGCACACATACACGCGCGCGCGCACACACACACACACACACACACACACACACACACTGCACTCCCCCTTTTTTGCAAATCGTTCCTCTCCACCTTTCTTTCAAATTGTAATTCAAATTCAGTTTATGGATATGGTCATAATGAAATGTGTTTGCAGCAAGTTAACAAATGACTTGCAAGTTACCACATTATGTACACTATGTATACTACAGTCTACATCAGCATTAGAATAGCTACAAAAGAGTTGCACAGCAGGAAATCAGCCATGCTATGCTAACATGCATGCACAAGGACATCTGAAAAACTTTCTCTGAGTAATTAATATCAGAATAAAAGGGTTATAAACATTAAAACAAAGTAGTTTAATGCATCTAAGAAATTCTACCTCTTGCAGCTGGCAGAAGTGACAGTTTTCTCTGGCCATGTTTTGTCTGTGCCCTCCAGTCTCAGTGGCCAGGTTGTGGTCACACGGTGTGTACTTAGTTAATGTCTTTTTCAGTCTCTCACCATCCCTCTCTGTTCAGCTGTGTGTGCTGTGGTGACGGGAGGGCACTGGATGGCTCGTTGAATGAACTCTGTGGTTGTGCTGACAAATCAATGATAAAGAGTAATGACATCAACAATGTAATGTATCTCCCTGTGCTTTCATTGACTCGCCCTCTCTACCCTCCCCAAACTACCCTCTTAACATTTATGCCACCTTGGCTCTGTGACTTCGCTTCTTTGCTTTGCACCATAAACGATGTTTCTGTCTCTTTATGTTTTGTCATTATATGTATCTTTTATCTCTGTCGTTTGTTTCTCTCTGTTGGTCTATCTTGAACTCCTCTCCCTCCCTCCCTCCTTCCTCCCTCTCTTTTCTCTCTCTCTATTGATCCAGTCATAGTTTTCTCAGTCTTCACAGTACTGGGCCGCTCTAATCAATACAGATAATTGTCTGCTCTCTCTCGATGCCAAACATAGTCTCCCCTTCTCCCCTCTCTCCCTTTTTATCAATGAACCCCAGTCTTCCCTCACCCTCCTCACCCACCCAGCCCTCTCTCGCTCCAGACGGGGATTCCCCCTCCCCTAATGACGGGAGATAACCTGCTTTCTTTACCGATTTTTCTCCCACCCGCCCTCCCCATACACATACACACACACACACACACACACACACACACACACACACACACACACACACACACACGCACGCACACACACACACACAATCCCTGCCTCGCCCGCTACCTCCCTTTCCTCCCTCGTTCATCGATTACCGTGAGAGTCGGGCTCGGCCTGCCCGCCCTACAGATGTAAACACACACAGCGCTCGTGTTGTGGTTTAGTTGCCATTCAGCTTCTGCTTGTGTGCGGGCCTGTTGGTTAATTGATGGGATTTAACAGTTTTTTGCAGGTTTACAGCAGCTTTCTGTGACGAGGATGATGTTATATGTATTCATTGTCTGCCCTGTGGCAAAGTCTGATCATTCATCGTTGTCATTCGTGGCATCAAGCCAGACCTTGACCATGTAGAAGGCCACCATTGTCGCTTTTCAATTGTTCTGGTGTTGATGGAAAAATGGCCACAGGAATAGATGCTGTCCCTAAAGTTTGAAGTATTGCCAAAGTAAAATTGTAGAGAAATTTGTCATGGAGAGATTTCTAATCTGTACAGAATCACCTAACATTAGAGTCTTTTCAGATAAGGAACCCTTCCAACATGAGGAAGAGCTAGCAGTGGAGGGAAATAGTGTACACTGTAGTAATATCTGCCCAAGAATTGCAATAAGAAGAAAATTGACGGTTGTAAATAAATAAACACATACTCAGTCTTACTTAATACTTAACATTTATTTGATAACTATTATGCAAATAATATTAACTGAAATAACTTAAAGTCTGAACAAAATATGAAACGGTGACAAGTGGAGCGAACATCCACAGAAGGACCCAGTGCAGCATTCATATTCTGTCTCTACATATGAAATCCTGTGTGTTTAATAATGCATCCCACCCATCCAGCCAACCAGGCGAGTTATAGGCCTGCAGGTTAGTGTGCTCTGTGTGTGTGTGTGTGTGTGTGTGTGTGTGTGTGTGTGCTGCATACATGTGTGTCTACCTTTCGGTGAATTCAACGTGGAGTATCCAGCACAAGTCTCTGATGTATTCTTTATCGCTGAAGTCAATCTGGAGCGGTACATAAATACAAAGAAGCAATATCAATGACAATACACATATATATGTATACAGTATATGTATCCAGTGTTTACATAAATATGTCATATCCACTTGGATCTGCTGAAACTGATAGCTGAGGCTGTGCTGTATTTCTTTTTGGTCTTTTTTTTTCCACAAGAGGAGTAAGTGAGATGGAGCTGGAACAGATAGAAACAGTTTCAGGTTAAAAATAAGATGATGGGAACACAGACCAAATCATTTCTGTTTGAAATGTAAGAGTGTTTTTGGAGTTTCATGAATATATTTGTGCATCAGCGAGGCTATCAGTACGGCTACGTGTGTGTGTTTGTTTATGAGCAGGCCAGTGTGTGTGCGTGCATGTGTACATCTGAAACAAATACAGTATGTCTTGAGGCTAGGCTCAGGTTTACATGTGTGTGATCAGAATAAGCAGAGCTTTAAAGGCCAGCAGTGCAGGGAGTGGGGGTGATATTGTCTTGGAGGAGGTTTGGGAGTGGGGGGTGGGGGCATCGGACATAAGACAGCAGGGATCCTCCTCACCCCCAGGGAGTTGAACCTACAACCCCTAACCTTCTTCTAGCCCTCTGGTCATGGACTTGAACCCTGTAACCCCCTGATGGACAATCTGTTCCTTCTCTCCCCCAGCCTCACTGCAGCACTCTGCATGCCATTAACAGATAAATAGGGTGTGTGTGTGTGTCTGCTCACATGCAGACACATGGGCACTTCTATGTAAGAGTCAAGTGTTTGGTCCATTTGCTTTGATTTTGACATTGGGTCTTGCTCCCTTTTCATTTGATGCTTGTCAAGAAGAAGAAGTGGGAAAAGGAGCAGGGAGTGAAGTGCTTTTGTCTTTTTTGTTTTGTTTTGAAATTCTGGCTTTGGAAACCTGTGTAAGATTATTTTTTTGCTTTTTTATTTTAAATTAAAAATTTAAAAAAGTGGTCTGTATAGGCCTATTCCATCTCCCCTAGTGTCCCTCTTACCAGGACAGAAGCAGAGAGGTTTATGTATGCTCGGACCCAGCTCATTCTTCACCTGTCAACAAAATCATTCTAACCCCAGAAATAAATGGAGATACAGTAGTGAGGAGGACAGGATGTGTGTGTGTGTGTGTGTGTGTGTGTGTGTGTGTGTGTGTGTGTGTGTGTGTGTGTGTGTGTGTGTGTGTTGGGGGGGCATGTTAGTGAGAGAGGAAAGATGGGGAAGAAAGAGCACAGGGGGTGATATATTCCTCTTAGCCTTTTTTCCTCCTTTTATTTCTCCATTTATTCCCTTGTTTGTGTTTGTGGTCTCTGCTTATCAGATCCCAGCTCCATTCAGGGCTTCAGTCAGGGGAAGAAGCCAGACGCCTCCATCTCTCTTTCATTCAATCTCCCTGTCTCTCTTTCCCTCATTCTTTCTCGTGTTCTCCCTCTCCTAACCTTTGAGAATAAGAGCCTTGAATTTGAATTTCAGAGCGACCTAGCAAGCGAGAGGAGGTTTCGAGGGAGGGGGAGGAGGGTGAAGAGTAAGAGGGGAGGGGAGACTGGTGGAAGGGGTGTGTGTGTGGGGGAACTGCGGTCGTTGAGAAAGGGCCTGCTCAGCCCGTCCCCGGCCTACCCCCTCAGACTGGCCCCGATCGATACAAACTCGGAGCAATAAAGCTTTCCCCCTGTCATCTCTGCAGAATACAAAGCAGAATAGAGAGAGGGAGAGAGAACGAGAGGGAGAGAGAGAAAAAGGGAGAGAGAGAGAGAGGTGAAAAGCTGTTCCGCTAGCCAGACCAATTTCCTAGCCCCCCTCCCCTTGTTCGCTTTACCACCACCTCCCTAACACCCCATCACCACCACCTCTATCACCCCTTCCTTACCTCCTTCTTATCATCACTCTTTCTCCCCCCCCTTTTTTTTACACATTATATCCCCCAGACTGTATCACTGAACAGCTATCTCTCCATAATAAATACAGCATGAATTAAGTATACAATAGATTCCCTGTTTCCCCAACTATCAGAGAAGGAGAGAGAGGTAGAGAGAAGGGGCGAGGATGGAGGAAAAGTGGAAAGAAGTTGCTAGGGAGTGGGGTGGATGAGGAACAGAGAGGAAAGATAGTTATAGCAGACGATGAAGAGTGTGTTTGGAGGGGAGATAGGGACAAGGTAGAGAAATACGGGGGGTTTGCAAGCAGAGAAAGATGGATGTAGCGATACAGGTAGAGAGAGGTGGAGGAATATTGATGATAAGGAGGAGGAAGGGGCAGAAATGTGTGGGGATGGGTGAGGGAGTCAGAGAGAGAAGACAGAGAGGTGAGGGGGGTCAAACAGCAATCCCTTGAATTGAGAGCCAATTACTGTAATTGTAATCTGGATTCAAAGCATAGAGACACAGCAGTGACAGGCACATGGAGGTGGCCGTGAACGCAGACATGCACACAACAGACAAAAGACAAGAGTGTGAGTGTGTGTGTGTGTGTGTGTGTGTGTGTGTGTGTGTGTGTGTGTGTGTGTGTGTGTGTGCGCGCGCGTGTGTGTCCGTGTCCGTGTCCACATCTCTACATGCTGTGTTGATTGTTCTGTGAAACTGCAGTTGTGCATGCATTCTGTGTGTGTGTGTCCCCGTCTCCATTCTTCTCCACTGAATGGCAGTGCAGGAGTCAGCCTGCCAATCAACTATTGTACTCTTGTCAATTTAATAATATTTCTGAGTGCTGACCTCCACTGCGCTGCAGCCATCGCTCTATGTGCTTGTGTATTTCTGTTTTTGTGTGCGAGTGTGTGTACGTGTGTGTGTGTGTGTGTGTGTGTGTGTTCCTATATATTTCTGTCTCTCCCTCTTTCACCTCAGTCTAACCCCCACCCCTACCTCCCCTCTCCATCTCCCTCCCCGGTCTCTGTCTCTTATTCTCTCCTTTATTAGAAGAAGATAGTGCGAATCCTTCATCTCTCCTCCACTAATTCTCTCCGTTATTGTCCCTCCGTTCAGCCCTCCGTCTTCCTGCACTCCTTCACTCATGTCCTCCTTTCTTTTCTCACTGTGATCTATATTGCTCGACTCCTTTTTAACTCATGCACCGGCCTCCTTCCTGTCCTTTCCTGTTCGGCTTTTGCTTTCTCTCATTCTTCCTTTTGACTTGTATCACCTCACATCCCTATATTTCCTACTGTATTTTTCCCACCAGACCTCATCCCTCCGTCATCTTATCTCAACTTCCTCACCCTTTCTCCCTCGCAATCTCTTTTCCTTTCTTCCAGCCAACTCTTCCTGTCTCATTTTCATCCTCCCCCCTCTTTTTTTTGCTTTTTCATCATCATAGACCATATTTTGTCAACTCTGTAACCCCCTCCATCATTCCTCACCCTCCCTCACTCCATCCTTCCTTCCTTCCTCATCCCTCTCTCCCTCCCTCCACCCTGTTCGTTCCCTGGGGAGGTCAGTAATAATGGTAGTGATGGAGTGAGAGAGGGAGGTGCGATTATTGTCTTGTCGGGAGTCAGAGGAATCGATCGGCCCAGAAATATGAGGCGCGAGAAAGAGCCGCTGTGTCAGATACAATAACCACCCTCTCCCGGGGGCTTACACACATACACACATGCGCGCACACACATGCACAAACACACACAACATACAGACTTGTATTCGACACGAACATACACATTTATTTAGTTCGACGCAAGTGCAGACACTGACACGCACACTCATTCGTACCATCTTTCTTTTTCATTAACACAACGCACACACATCCCTCTTCTTCTGTGGTGAAGAGCGTTGAGGCAGCCCAATCATCTACATGCTTTGATCTGAGATAAAGCATAGAAGTAGATCTGTTCTGATCATTCTTCATGCACAGATAAAGGGCAAGGCGAGGAAAATCGCTCACACACCTTTCACTCACGTAGCTATAAACAGACATAAACACACACATACGTGCGCACGCCACACACACGATCACACTGAGACCTTTCACTGCTGTTGCCTGGCAACGTGGCCGAATGTCCAATCCGAGCAGAGAACAGTGGCCAGTGATGTCACAGCTGCTGCTGACCAGCAGGTCTGAGGGAGAAAGAGAGGCAGGAGGAGAAGAGAAAGTTTGAATTGGCGAAAGGAGAAAAAAAGGGGGGGGTCACAAAAAATGAGTTGGGTGATGATGAGAGGATTTGAAGGAAAAGAGGAAGGGCAGGCGAAGAAGAAGGCAGGGGGGACAGGGGGCAGTTGGACAAAAAAATCACCCCTAGAGGTGATGACTGCTATAAAGTAATTCTGTGTGTATGTATTTCAAGTAAAGGGACACGAAGGTGCATTCTGCACAACAGCCTGTGTTGTCAGTGTAAGTGAACATTTTTTTGTAAAGTGGCCTCGGTGCTCCTCAAGCTGGTGATGAAGCCGGGCCAACGGAGCACAGTCCCTCCCTGCAGACCCTTCACTCCTGCACCGAAAGAAGCAGAAGAAGAAGAAGAGTGGGTGAGAGGCGCAAAGATAAAGATTTGAGCTTCAACCTTGGTAGCGCCGTGGGAGAGAGCGGTGTCTGTCTAGACAAACCCGACTCCCTATGGGCTGCTGAGATGATATAGAGAGAGGAGGGGGAACGGTGTGAAAGAAGGATGGAGGGGCAGAGGGGCTAGAGGAAAAGGAGCAATTGAGAGGTATCAGAAACAGGAAAGGAATAGGTGTTGCAAAGGTGTAGGCGGCTGAGATGGTGCCGGTCCCAAGGTAGCCAACAGTGTGAGTGTGTTTTAGCTCCTGCCGCTTCTCGTACTAAACCTCAACCTCTGTAGTCTCCACACTGCTAGACCTACTGTTTATAATCCTGCTACTCCTCATGAAACTACACACACACACATACACACACACACACACACACACACACACACACACACACACACTATAAACAAGGCTGATTCTAAATCTCTCACCTTGTATAATAAGAGTGTTGCTATTGGTCTGTGTGTTTGATGTGGTGGGTCCATCACTGAGCTGTGCTCTGTTCCCATCTATAAGAAGAGGAATATGATGGATTATATGAATTAGAGCCAGTGTGTGTGCTCCAGGCCCGAGGCTGCACTAGATATAGGAGGTCTGAGCCATGGAGGGATGCTGAACTGGTTTGGCATCCTCAGAATTGTCCCTGTAATGACCCATTATACACAGTCTCCTCCCACCTTGCTTACCCCAAGCTAACATCCTTTCTTCAATCGTTTTATCCCCCTTCTCTCTATCGCTCACCTTCATTCCTGTCACTGTTTCACAGCTTCTTCCTTTTTGCTTTACTATTCCTCTCTTATCCCCCAGCCCCCAATCTTAGTAACCTCCAATCCTCCCTCGCTGCTTCTCCCTCACTGTCTGACAGTGGAGTGATTGATGGCGCTCCAGAGGACTCAGCCTCCCCTCATCCTCCTCTCTGGGGTCCCACTATCAGATCGTGTGCGTGCATGTATGTGTGTGTTTGTTTATTGTCTTACAAACTTAACTTCTAGTAGTGACCAAAACACACTCTGCACAAAACTAACCAAAATAATGCCTAGTTGGCCATTTATATTTATTTATTCAGTTTTTACTGTCAACAATAAGATGAATATTTAGTTGCTGCTGGTACAGTAATACTAGGTGTTGTCCCCATTATAGCCAAGGCCCAGGGCTCCTTGGCCATTAACTGTACAACATACACACGGAGCACACAGATTCACCATGCGCTTATTAGGGCTACTCCAACAGCACTCCCTTTGTACACACACACAAACACACACAAAGACGCGCACATTGGTAGTTATGTGAGTAGATTGGGGTTTGAACAAAGGTCACGGCCAAAGCCAGGCTTCCAACATGACCTCTGACCCAGAGGACCGCCTTCTCCACGATGCGCAGTCTGTCACTGTCCTCGGACGGGCCTGGCCAGTCGGTTCCCTCACAAACACTCTCTCTCTCTCTCTCTCCACTGATTATCAGCAGGCAAACAGATCTGCTCTCCTAATCAAGGCAGAAATGTGATCGTGTAAACTACGCAGCTAAATAAAACCGGTAAAATTCAAGGTGTGTTTCAGACCCAAAAATCTGTTTGGTGTCCGGTCTTGGAAGGATCCAACAACGCGAGTCCAGCTCAGGCTGATTATTTTTATTGTTATTTTATCTTTAGAATGAATCAAAAACAAATGTAAATACATCCTTACTTTCTTTGCTTTATTTGATCATCTCAGGTGGTTAATAAAATGATAACATTTCCACATTTTAAGTTTGGCATTTAGCATCTTTACCCATCTCATCACAGTCGTCATGCTGATGTTGTCTTCATGGTAAAGACATATGTGGACAGTCATGGCCTCAGTCTTTTTTCTGTGATTCAGGACAAATTTAAAGATGTCTCTCTGTATAACTGAGCACCTCCAGTGGAGTACTGTATGCACTTCTTACTGTGCATCTATCCAGGAGTACATTGGACTGTTGTAAATCACCACATAAAGTATTTATAAGGTTAAACTTGGGAACTCTGCTGCCGTTAGCTTTTGAATTAGTGAACTCGGACCAAGGGAGATGGACAGGGTGGGGAGGGGGTGATGAGCAGTGTTCCGACTTCTGGTCTGTGGATGGTTAGAGAATCAAGAGTGCCACCTTGTGGTTGGTTCATTCTGCTGCCAGAGCAGCGTGGTGACACAGTCAGATGTGAAAATGTAGGCAGTATTTATGCTGAAACATGCTGATCTGCTTCCATATGATCATTGGTCAGGTTTAGATTTCACTTGTTTACCTCTTAGCCTTTTAATCCTTGTGGGCGACACTGATATCAGCCCATATCTAGTTTATCCTCAATGTTCCACTTTCGTGCCCCATCTACCCATCACGTGTAGAGATTCACGTTGTGGGTTTCTGTGGTGTAGCACTCTGTGGCGTGGTCAGTGGTACAGTGAGTGTTGTGACTGAGTTTTTCCTTCCTCTCGGGTTAGAGTGGAGCTGTGGTTGTTATACTTAGCTGAGGATGTCTCACATCTTCTATGGTTGGTGTCGACCTCCCTCGACAGACCACCTTACACCCACTCATGTACTCTGTAGTGGCACTCCTAGCGTCAGACATAAACATAGATATAACCGGGGTGAGGTGGCCATGACTCATGCTAAACTGATAAAATTGTAAGACCCAGCTTAGAATTTGGGGAGGGGGGGGAACGTGATCAGCTGAGTTTTGGACAAGTTCTGACTCTACACTGGCTTTTATATTATACAAATCTATCACAGATTCTTATGTATTAATGTCGAGCCTGCTGTTTTTCTCTTTTGTGTGTGAGTGAGTGAGCATTTGTGTGTGTGTGAGTGTGTGAGTGGCTGTTTCCAGCCGCGCCATCACTTTCCGACGGCACCAATCATCCCCCTCTTTTTCAAGTCGTCTATCTATTCGATCTCCTCGCTCACTCACTCTCCCACTCTTTAACCTCTTGCGTGTCTCCAATTTCTTTTTTATCTTTTTTGTATTTTTCTCTACCCTTAGAGCTTAGTTCCTACTCTTTTGAGGCTTACTTCCTGTGTGTTGCAGGATGTGGGGAGGAGGTGGGGCTTGGGGGGTGTGGACTACTGTCATGTGCATGCATGAGAGAGACAGAGAGAGAGAGAGAGAGGAGAAGAGTAATTCTTTCAACCATATGATTTAATACACTCCTCCTTTTAGTTAGAGAGCGGCAGAGAGAGGGAGAGTGAGTGTTATTCTTTAGGTTGCGTATACGCTCTCTCGCAGATATGACCAAGACAGCGGCAATAGCAGCAAAGGACTTCTCCAGTATCTGGTTGCCAGGTGAGTGACTGTCTGTGCAGCTTTCTCTCTTTGCTGGCCTTCATTTACCAAGACCAATTAAGCTTTGCGTGAGTTAGAGGGACCTCTGTGTGTGTGTGTGTGTGTGTGTGTGTGTGTGTGAGTGAGGTGAGAGTGTGTGATATGCTGTTGATTAATGCCAGTGGGTCTAACAAGCTGAGCTAATTGGGGAACATCAAAGGGTGAGAAGTGGTACAAAGCAAAAGATGCGGAAGGATGGAGGGAGCGTGGATGGATGAGTGGACGCCTGTCTCTTGCATAGGGAAAGGTCAGACACTTCAGCAGCCCGTAACATGCCGCTGTGTGTGTGTGTGTGTGTGTGTGTGTGTGTGTGTGTGTGTGTGTAAACTGAATATTGAATGTTAAATAACCTTGAGGAAAATGTAGTAAAAAGTTTATCTGAAGTCTTTTATAACAATCAGCTAATGCAAAGTGAGTTCTGCAGCTTGAGTATTTTTCTGTACTGTGATTATTTTTCATTGTCCATCATCAAAACATTTTCTTTCTGTTGATAAGCGCCGTAAATCTTGTGTTCCCTTAAGAGATGTTTTTCTGTTAAAGTGCATCTTTAAAACAGGAGGATACTTTGTGCTTGTGTGTGTGTGACGAAGCGTTGCACTGATTATTGCTCATTTTCAAATCTGTCAGTGAATTCAAAGCACTCTGATTCAAAGATGATTTTGTAAAAAAATTAAGTACTTTTCTTTTACCCTGAGTATTTAGAAAAAAATTTGTGTGACTCTTCCTGACCTGCGCCTGTGTGGTCAGCTCAGCACAGGCTGTGAGAAGCAGCAGAGAAAGTCTTGGTTGACCGACGATAAGCCTAAGAGAAGAGATCAGCAGGCAGTTAGCTGACTCACCCGTTACCCGAAATACAATTTCTAAATGTCAATTAGCTCACATTTCTCAGTCTTTGTCGTCATGATACAATTTGTAAAAAATTACAGGTTTCTTTAATGTTTGGGGTTTATCAGCGAGTGATTCACGGCTCAGTATTCACAAAGTCACTTCTTCACCTCATGTGGTCACTGCCGTAACCTCTGAGAAGTTGCTCTGACCAAAGTGGCATGTCCTGCTCGCAAACTTCAAGAAACGGCGCGTCACGCTGGATTATGTAACGCACAGTTTCACAAAAGTGCACTGGTGTAGAAAGTTAATGCGGTAAATAGGCATTTTTGTGTATCAGGAAAACAGTTAAATAATTTGAACAATTTTTTTTTTTTGCATGCCACCCTTTGGGCACCTGATCTTATTAAGTGGCCAAAGTGCATCAGTGTGACAAATAAAAAAATTATTTACACCGAAGCAAAATTCTGCATAGCGCTCACGTGTGGGGAAAAAAATTATTTTATGAGCATTATGTGTGGCAATCTCTGTCTCTTTTCCAGCGTATAAGAAATTTTTATGTGCTGTAAACAAAAATCAAATAACAGTAACTTAGATTTGACAAAACGACCCAAACTGACAGCACCACAGACCCTCATAAAATGTTACAGCCTTCATGGTCAGCCTGCTGTAGCATCCTAAATATTTCCTTCAGCTTCTCACTTTGTTTTTCCTGCTTCACTTCTTCTCTTGATTCCTAAATCATACCTTCAGGTCCTTGTTATTATCTGTTCTTCCCCATATTTTATTATTACTGTATTACAGCAATCAACTTTAACTTGCTCTTCCTGCTCGTCTCATCCTCACACAGATGTACGATTGGTGTTGACATGACTCTTTGATGTTCACTTTTAAATGGAAAATATTTGTTTTCAATCAAGTTTGGCACTCCTCAGCAGTGCTCGGCTACTCAAATCTGTAGTTAGTAAGTTATATGACTCCAGTTCCCAGACACCCTGCTTGGCGCTGGGGTTTGGTCCTGAATCAGGAAGTTGGGGGGGGGCGGCAAGTGGAGTTTCATCTCGGCCGAAATACCCAAAGGAGAATAACAGAAACAGTCCAGACTGAGCAAAGACACTGCTGTTCCTTGTTCCTTTCTGTTGCATCATTTATTCATGACACAGGATTATACAGCATTAAATTTGATCTGCTGTGGATTCACTCAGTATGGTGTAGCAATTCTGAACTCTGCTGTTTGCTCCAAAGGTTGCATATGCTGCAGCAGCGTAACAATGAAAGGTAGACTAATTAAGCCTGTTAAAAGCACTTTCTTATCCCTACAGTAAAAGTAGAGTGTGCAAAAATAAAAAACAACAACTCTTAAGGACTGCATCCTCTGCTAAAACTGTAAATGCATTCAGAGCATGTAAGTCAGCCCAATGTGAAATTATTTGTGTTTGTGTGTGCAGCAGTGTGTTGTAAAAGAGAGGGAGGTTTTAAAAGAGTGAAAGAGAGAGTGAGAGAGAGCAGGCTAATATTAATAGCTTCGCTGACAGTAAGTGTTGGGTTTAGCACTCTGCGCTCAACCCGGTACAAGGGGAAGTCGGGAGGGGAAGTGAGAAAAAGACACTACATCTTGATATACTGTCCCACCACTGTATTACTGACCACATTATCCACCATGCTACTGTCTGTAGGCCATTTTTAACTATGAATCAACGCACACCTTGTCCCTGTGTCCTGTGGCTGGCCAGTATAGTACGATAGGCAGCACTTTGGGAGCTGCGCACTACTGCTGTTTTGTGAGCTGGACAGTCATTTTATATGGGGGAATTTGGCTTTAGTATTGTACACTCCACACGCTGAAGATCTGGGTGTAACTGGGCCCAGTGGGAAATTTACAGTACATTATAAATTTTGCTGTGGGTTACAATTTGTAATGCGTGGCAGAATTTTGTGATTATTTAGAGGAAGATGTTATTTCTGTACATATTCGATGGGTTTTCGTGAGAAGTTGAGCAACACTGGACAGTTTTTTGGTTTCATTAATAGCCACATCATGTAATGCTGAAGCAGGTGCCAAATGAAATGCTGGAATAACCACAAACTGACCAGAATAATATATTAACCAGATGTTTGCATCCGCATCGTTGGGTGACCGATTTAGCTTCAGCTATTTAAGGGAAATCCTGCAGTCAGTTTGTGTGCATATGCACGTGTGTGTGTGTGTTTACACAGTGTTATAGCCACTGGCGGGGGAATGGCACTTTTCAAGCTGATCATCACTTCCCCCTTCCCCTAAAGACACCGAGTGTACCAAAGTCCACTGTTCTCACATCTGTCTCACTGAGACGAATGTCTTTCTGCAGCTGAATGAACATCTGATAAGGGAGTGACTCTTCTTCTCTGTATCAGTTTTTATGATTAGTGAGTGCACTTTACTGATGCTTTGCTAATTTAAAACTGGCCTTAGGTCAGTGTTGGTCAGTGGAGCATCTTCCTCATGTGTGACTACTGCCCCCTGATGGTGAAAACAA
>JAMQGT020010494.1:0-26756 GCA_024447675.2 Pterophyllum scalare
GTCTGCGCGGTTTTCAGACAAGAGGGTGGTATTTCTCGGCTCACCTTTTGAAAATGTCATAGTCCCCCTTTATGCACTTCTGTCAAAATATCACAACCTGGCAGAGAAATGTTAATGCAGGAATTTACTTTATTGAAACACATTTGATTATTCCGTTGGTGTATTTCAGTTGCTTTTCTACTTTCTTTCTCTCTCTTTCTTTGATTATATGAAATGCCTGGACTGTAGTTTAATAGTTGAAATAGTTTAAGTATATTTGCACACAGTCTGTTCCCTGTATAGTCTTGTTAATAGGCTTATAATTGTAGAGGAACTTTTGAGGGTAAAAACTGAAGACTTCTAACTTGGAGAAATCTCTCATTGGACTAAGTGAGGGTCAGCTTTCCATTTTTATGGATCAAAGAAGTTTGTAACTGTTTGTCAGCAGATTAACGATTAGTTGCATTTTAAAGGCACAGAAGTGCATGAACAGAGCAAAAGTTTATCCTCGGATTATCCTAAGTAACCCTTTAGGTTACATAAGTTATACCCATGAATGCAGCCAGTGTTCTGTTGTGTTTATGGGTAATTGCTTGTGTAATTGCTGCTGTGTGAAAAGCAAAATGTTAACCTCAGGTAAATGCTAATCTCAAAATGAGAATGTAGGGAATTAACATGTCTGTTTAGAATTGATCTTTTTTTCGACCCCTCAATAGAAAAGTATTTGAATTATAAACCACATCAGTAGCCTCGCAGACATTCAGTTATTGCCATGTTTGTGCAGAGCTATCATAAAGTAAGCCGCTGCATTTGTTTCTCTAATATTTGTGACACATGGCCACAAACCAGAATAAAACGTCTTGATCTTTGTTTCGAGGCTCCTTCCATGTCTGCTGGAATATGGAGAAGTCTGACATCTTAAGCAGGCAAATATGCTTCTGTTGAAACCCTCAAACTAGCAAAAGAAGTAAGGTGGACTCCAAGCAAATAATGAATATGAAGGTATAAGAGCTTGTGGTGCTTGGACTGAGCTTTTGTAGTGGCTGGAAGGGAAAGAAAGATGTTCTAAGCAGCTTTTTAAGAATCTCTTCCAAAAACCTGTCCTCTTCTTTACTAAATGCTGTAACTTGGAGGTGAGACAAGGAACAGAGGCCACACGCTGGAGACCAAAGACACGCTGGTTCAAAGACCTGTTTACTGTTTAATGGAGTGTGTTCCCAAATGGGACATTTAATTACAAGAGGGCTTTGGTTGATCTCCCCCTGTTGTTTGTGTGTGTTTGAATCCAATCGTGTGCCACCCCAACAGTACCTTTTTTTTTGCCGGCTTGTTAACAATCTGGCCTTGAACAGTGGCCTTTCTATTTATGGCCAGTTCTGCTGCATCTCACATTTAAACCTTTTTATATGTATGCACTACTGAAAGACCACTTTTGAATTAACTGTGGACGTATAATACTATAAAACACAAATCTCTTGGCAGTGAAGTATCCTTTTGACTTATAATGATGGTGAGATGGACTTTTGTTTGTGTGGGAGTTTATCAGCTCACGTTGATTTAAAACCTTCTTTAAAAAAGAATCATTGTAGAGATGAGTCATCGTTAAAATGGAGTCCTTGGTGAATACTGTGGGGGTAACTGCTGTGTATTGTGACAGTTGGTTCTCATTGTGACTTATTTTGTTAAATTTTCCCTCTCTCGTCTCTAGTTTTCTTTTCGTTTTGTGTTATTTAAAGCCACCTATTTTGCAGCAATGGACTATTTTTTGATTCAATGGTTCTGAAGATGAAAGATTCAAAATGTTCACTTTGGGTTTCAATAAAACTAAAATACTGTGAATAACAGCTGTATGCAATGAAGGCAGGTTGTTGTGTAGAAGGAGTAGTTTACTGTGTTGCATCTAATTGCTACAAATTATTGTTCCACATGCTGCCAAGTTATTGTTCAGACCATGTTTGTGCACTTTAGCTTGTTACACATGATATTACACAGAATTCTAGGAATTGCAGGGATGTGGAGAACCAGCTGGCATCTTCACTTTAGTGTGTAATGGGTCAGCTACATAATCGCTAACCAGTAAAGGCAGTGATGAGATTCCACAAGCGGAGAACAGCGGGACACACTGAAGACAGGTCTATGATCAAGTTTTCATGCTGACTCATACCCGAAATTCAAATTTCTTTATTGCTCCCCTTTTTGTTCACTCCGCCTCTCCTCTAGGGAACCCTGCCGTCCAACCAGCCTGCTGCCAGCTGAGTGGAGCTTGGGGCTGGGTTTGGCGAAGGAAGATGACCCCTTACCTCTGGGACTGGAGACACTTCCACTAAGACTTATGCAGCAGGAGTGCACTGCTGTCAAAACCCTACTTTTAAGGCTGAGACGGACACTGCAGGAGGTGAGATAATGCACATGGCTCACTGTCTTCAGCACACGGACTCTTCTCGACAAGGACATACATACAAAATGAAGGAATTTAAAGAAAAAGAGGATTAACTTGACATTTAGTGACTCTGGCATATTTGACCGCTATAGAGTACAAGAGGTAGACCACACTGACAGCTCTTATCAAGTTATAAAAGTATCAAATTGTTTTTAACCAGGGAGGATAAGGGTCTAGCAAACAATAAAAAGCAATTTCTTCTGGAGCCACCGTGCACAGTGCTGCTCTTACGAATTTTTCACCCCCTATTTTAATCAGGCTCTATTTCAGCTCCATGAAATCTGGTCAAAGCTGTTGCTTTCCCGTCTCTAAAAGGTCCATTTAATCTCTTTGTTTTACTAATTTAATCAGATTCTACATTTAGAGAGGGAAACCGGGAGACTTATTTAAGTATCTGCCATTTTATACCTTATATGTATACAAACACACACACACACACACACAGTCAAAGTGCATGTATTATCCCTCCTGTTTCAGACCATAAATCTGTTCTTTAAATGTTTAAGCCTGCTTAAAGCTAAAGTTGTACCTCGGGCTATGGCGCTGTCTCAGTGTGAATGTTTGGAACCCACCTAAATTACATCCAAACCATTATGGGTGTGATTAGCTGTAACGGTCACTTAGTAAAGCACTGACACATTGCAAAAGCTTCACAAGGTTTAACTGTATAAATCAGGGAACCACATTGTCTGCCATTCTCTGCACTTAGGTAATCTCTTTAGATGCCAGACTGCTCTACACAAGAATCTAAAACAAATGAAATAACATTTTTTTGTTTTGAAATTTAGATATAACATCCTTTTGGGAGGGGTTGTGGGTAATTGCACGCTGCAGTGAATGTACATTGAAGTTTTAGTTTTACATTTTAGTCCAAATCAACATCCAGAAGGATAATTACACTCTGCTGGAAAATGACAGATGTCTAAATGTTTTTAAAAGTTTTACAAGCACAGCTTTAATAGGAGTAGCAATTTGGAAGGTGGTGCTGATAGTGTTTAATACGTAATGTGAATGTTTTGTTTTAGAGTGAAAGTGCTAATATTTTAACCAGTACCCTCTGTCACTACATTGAAGGTGTATAATACATACCAACATACCAATAAAAGATGTTAGCAATACCATAAGCTCAGACAGAACATCCATTAGCTTGGTTTGGCTGCTGCTTTTTTGTAATCTGCATGGGTGACTGACCCCTACCATATATGGAATATTATACAGACCCATACTCAAAAATATAAAATATAAATACACAAAAAGACATATAAAAGGGTGACCAGACCTTCCCTAAAACCTCACCATTAGTATCTCTAAACTAAGATCAAAGCCTGCTGTGAATTACAGTCCACAGAGGCATATATATGGCTTTATCCTGATCTCTTTACCGCTCATCTCTCTGTTTTTCTCCCAGGACCGCAGTGAGAGAGACATGAGACATGTAAATGAAATAATAATTTGTAGAGACAGAGATAAACTAAAGTGGTGATGGAAAAATTAAAGGCTGTGCAAGAGAGATGGGTATAAAGGGTATAAAGCGGCAGAACATGAATATGGAAGAGGAGATTCTTTGGCCTCTTTGCTTGCTCTGTTGTGCCATTAACTTGTAAATTTTGTTACCTTCCATAAGCAGATATGAACCATTCTGTAACAAGGGGAGGGTGACTTCGACCTGTCAGGTTTTTTTTTTTGCATTTCATTTGCTTGACCTTCTGGTATTGAGCCCCAGTCTTTGGCTTTGTTTGACTTATAGCCTCTTTCGTTCACCTTTTGGCATTGTGCATCTGTGTCTTCTTAATGCAACGTTTTCCCAATCAATAGCAGGTGCCAACACTTTTAGCTGTCTTACACTTCTGCTGCCGGATATTAGAGGAAGCAAAGTTTGTCCACTTCGAACACCCTGTCATTGGGCCTAGGCTCAGCCAAGTAGACAGGGTCAGATCTCCTCAGTACTTTGTTTTTACACTGTTGAAACTCTATAATGAGAGCACCTGCTATTTAACTTCCAGCTTCAAATCATTATAAAATACTATATATCACATGTACAAATCCACATTTGGTGATTAAGAAGGCCTTCCTTTGGCTGACTCATTGTCAAAACACGTGCCCTATCAGATGACATGAAATCAAAAACCACTCTAATTGGCACAGGGACCCTTCAGCTTACGGTGGGGATTGTCCACAGGCTGCTGAAAGATAGTGTTTTTCAGCTAATTACGGTTATTGACTTGCAAGCTTTCAGTGCAGTCCTGTCAATTTTCCCTTCTGAAAGTATATGATGTAGACATTCCTTCAAGGGAGGCCTTTTAGAGTACAAGCAGATTAGGTGCACAAGCTCGATACAACCTCGAACGTCATGAAGTTACAAACTAGTTAATCAATTCTGGGGTCTTTTGAGACTCAATAAGAGTGTCAAAAATGAACCCTAAATTGAGCTGAGGTCACCAATAAATAGACTCTGGAAGTAGACAGTGTTGAGTTCCAGATTCACTCACATTAAAGAGTAAAGGTTGGGGCTTTTTTTTTTTTTTGAGCACATGTTCTACTGGGGTTCAAGATTATGCTCCTCAAATTAGGGGTCTGCAAAAAAGTACTTGCTCTGTGTTGTTCTGCACTCATGTTAGAGCAGTCCTACTGTGGGTTTACATCTCTACGGGGTCTTTGAATTGCAAATAAATGGAGGGATGAAAAGGTATGGAAATTGAGTTATAATATATTTAAAACCAAAAGCCTCAAATCCCAAACACCATAGCCTAAAGTTAGGGGAAAATTTTACGTTTACTTAACATTGACCATACAATTCAGAATCCTGTGTCTCTGGCTTCTATTTAAATTTCCTAGCTGTTTTTCATGGACACCATGGTGACCTGCAGTGACCTGCAATACTACCTCCAAAATAGGTGCTTTCAGAGATTACCCGGTGTAATTTTGGAGTCCAAACTAATGAACTAAACTTTAATCATTTGAAGGGAAGAGAACTTGCCATACCTTAACCTTATGTCAGAGTTATGGCAGGTTGAAACGAACACATAGTTCCCTGCAGTTCAACTCCCAAGGCTCTAAAGGCATCAAAAAGATTTGAGTTGGGTTCCCAGGGGACTGGAGACACTGAGATTGCATATCCTCTTCTCTCCCATGAGTGTGTTTTTGCAAAAATAGATTTTTCCTCCAAAATACAGTAGGGTACATCAGTAGGCCTCAGTGGTCTGCTTCCGAAACCTTACTGCTAGGGAATTTTAAGTCGACACAGAGGTCACATGCCTGGTACAAGGAGGGTAAAATTAACAGCCCCAGGACCAACTTATTTAACCCAAATCATAAGATCTTTGGAGGTATGACCTTTGTCTGTTTTAGCTTGCAAAAAGCCCAATGTTGAAAGTAAAGGAAGCAAGCAGTTCTGTTTTAAAGTATTTGAATATAACAGCACCATATCTCAGGAAAAAAATAGATTTACATAATTCCAGGTTTACATTAGCACTTAACATTGACCTTTTAATCCAGTATCCATTCCTTTCTCCTCTATATCAGGGGCACTTTAGCAACATGCACTCTACGCCACTGGATTCAGGAGCCTGCAAAGATCACTGAGACATGAGTGGTTACCTTAAATTGATGAACTTTCCTGTTCTTTGTAAACATATATGTATAATGTGTATTATTCTTGAACAAAAGAAAACAAAATCAACAAAACTGGGTAAAATGCTTAGTTTACTGTGAATTAGATGGAGCAGAATCGATTTTCTTTTTGTGTTTGTACAGCTGTCATTTTCTATTTGCTAAAAATCCCTTATGGCACCTCAGAATTCCTCTGTGGAGGAAAAACAATGCATATAGCTGCCAGTTACACATTGACAGGATGAATAGACCAATAAAAAGCAAAGTACTAGAAGCAGTTATATTTCAGTGTTACAGTTGATGTCAAAAATTATTAACAAAGGATTGTCTTGGATAAATGAAAGAAAAATGTTTATTTTACAGACACAAACAATTTGAACCATGAACACTCCTATTAGATATTTTTTTTTTGGCAGTGCATCCTGTTGGTTGGCTGGAGGAACATTTCTAAAATGCCTCTGTCTGTATCTGTCTGTCCAGATGGGTTTCCTAACGTGATCTCCATTTGTCAGTGTCGGCTATGGATTCTAGCAAAACTGTGACTTTCCATTTATACACTCAGACATTTTGGTCATTGCTGTGCTGTGTTTATACATCCACTGCCACGCCCATGTCTGGCCCTCTGTCCGCCTGATTTGTGGCAGCAGCTTATTCTTGCCTCCTCCACCAAATTACTTCAACGGCCCAGTGCTGTCACTAGGATAGCTGCGGATATAATAAAATGTATTTGAAAATGCATTTCTGACAGTGCCATACATATCTTGTAGCCACTGTTAAATCAGTTTTCGGAAAGAATTGTGTCATTCAGAACCAGCTAATGTGCTACCCATCAATATTTGCAAAAGTTTTGATGAACTTCTACAACTGAACTTGTGTTTGACTGCACATGTAGGTGTGGAACCGAGAGCCGTCCTGGAAAAAAAGAATCTAACTCGGAGAGTAATTCAAAGTCCTTACACTGTGTTTTCCAAAGAACTCGCTTAACCGCGCAGCAGTATTTTAAAGCAATTTCTATATAAAGCCAAATGTCTGTGAGAGAGTGAGTTGGTATGAATGCACCTTGAGTTGTTTGAAGGTTTTCAATTCTTTATTTAACTGATGTGTGGATGTGATTAAAGGTGCACATCAAACTACAAAACCTGCTTTCCTTTCTTAGGCCATTCATCATCTGTAGACATTTAGTTTCAGTGTAGTGCCAGTCATTAAATCCATGGCTCCCCGGCAGCCAATTCTTAAATCTAAGAGCCTTTTTACTGAGCCACGTCTAATTGTGAGGACAGTTGTGTGTTAAGGCCTGTGGGACAGGGGTGACCTTAAAGAGGATGTGTATGTGTTAGAGGGAGAAAGAATGAGAGTGTGTATGTGGGTGTCACTGAGTGCACGCCTGTCTGTCTACATAGGAAAAGGCATTGATCACCGATGACACATTGAGGGCCTGACGCCATAGCACACCTATAATTCTAATAGGGAGGCATGCTTCTTTAAAAGGTCAGCCAAACCAATAAAGCATCAAGTTTATGCTGTGCAAAGATCTGGGCTCAAGTGTTTCTCAGAACCTCCTTCAAAACCAATGAGGCAGCTGGATTCTTGTGAGTTTTGCAAGATCACATTCACAAGGAAATTGATCTTGTCAGGCTTCAAGCTAAGTGCTTATGGCTTATCCAGAGTTGATCAGAACAGTCAGCATCCTAGGAGGAAATATTGGCAGCTATAGGGAGAGACTTGCAGACTACAAGATGCACCATGCTACCTTAACTTTAACCTAACCTTACCCTTATGCTAACTTAATCAGGAACCAAACCTAACCTTAAGAACGTTTACCTTGAAGTGTTACAGCGACGTGTGCACGTCATTATTGTAGTGGCTGTGTTGTGCATCTGCAGGTTGACCAACCTGGCTTTTTTTTGAAGTGTGACAATAGTGATTGTTGAAGAGGTTAGTGTAACAGTTGCTATGGCATCAGTTATGTCAGAACTGGAGAGTATCTCTTAATTACAAGAAGAACAACGAATGCAAGCAAAGTGCTTGTTATCTTTCAAAGCTTTTCAGAGAGTGGGCTGTTGTGTTTCCTCTTTGACTCTCTCCTACTTCCTCATATGATTCATTAATCTGATTGATTGAAATTAGCCTCTAAAATGTCATGATGGGCAGACGCTCACCCATTCACCTGCCAAGTTTGTTGTTTTTTTTTTTTTTAAGTGCTAGGCGGTTTCTATGGACATCTTCTCAGAACGTTTGTTTAAGAAACAATCTGTCTAATTAGGTTATTTAAAATCTGAACGTAGTCCAAAAATACACGCACAATATAAAACTTTAGCCTAAGAGGTTTAAAGGTTTCTTAATTCTAAGTCTGGTCATTTCCCCAAACAACAGAGGGGTTAGTTTGCATGTAAATCTCCTAAAGGGCAGCTTATGGCAAGAAATAGACTTTACTGGAAATTCAAGTGTAGATATTTATTTATTTTTTGCTCATACTTCATTTCACCCTTCCCCTTTTCTTCTCTTGTCATGTCATGTATCTTGTCATATCCTCCATCTGTGTACTGTCATGCCCTACTATGCAGAACTACATCAATATCAGCAGTCCTAGCTGGAGACATGATTTTCCTCTCTGCTTTCCCATCTGAACCATCAGGAGCACTCACCAGTGATCTATATACCTGCATATGCTCTTCATAAGGGACAGTGTTTCTGTGCACCTGTGCGCACTTCTGCATGTGATGGTACATTCTCCCTTTGTCACATGAACATAGGCTGCATGTGTGTGTGCGTGCATTTTGGATTCCTTTCTCTGGTCTCTGCCCACTGGATAACTGTGCTGAGAACCAGTGCCAAAACACGCACATCACAGCTGTCGGGGTGGGGGGTGGGGGCTTTTGTAAGAAACCAGGTGAAAGTAAAACAACTTGCAACATCAAATGTTCTGATACAGACATGTTACCCAAATTTACATTTTTGTGAACCAGAGGTGTTTCAAATGTAGATTAATCAGATTTTCGGTAAAAATATGTCAAAAGTGTGGGATGAAAATAAAAATGAAAATGAGCACCTGTCTTCAGAACTAGCTTATTACACCTTCCTCTCGTTTCATACTGCATGGCTAGCCAGGTGTATTGTATTTAGAATACTGCATAGCGATGAATATATTTAGCAAAAATGAAAAGCAAAAACAAATCTCGCCAATTCTTTAAGGTTGTAATGTTGTCATTTTGAGTACATGACTGGTTTATCTTCAGCAGTGTCGCAAGCCACATCTTGATGTTATAGTTATATCTATGTTTTTGTGTTTTGCAGAGCACAGAGACAAGTCCTGCCAGCAGCCTCCAGTCTCTACCCATCAGCCCTTGCAGTGAAAAATCCCTTCCATTTAAGGTAACCTAAAGCTGTCTGTTTTATGCTAAATTTATTCATGTCTAAATTCAGTTCAGTTCAATTCAATATTATTTATAAGTCACCAAATTACAAAATCAGTTTCCTCAAGATGCTTTATTTGTTGTAAGGTAATGACCCTACAATAATACAGGGGAAAAAACCCCAACAATCAGATAGAGTAAGCACTTCAAGACTGCGGGGAGGAAAAACTCCCTTTAAACGGGAAGAAACCTCCGGCAGAAACAGGCTCAGGGAAGAGAAGCCATCTGCTACAACCGGTTGGGGGTGAGGGGAGGGAGACAGGACAAAAGACATGCTGTGGAAGAGAGCCAGAGATTAATAATAAGTAATAATTAAACGCAGAGTGGTGTATAAACACAGTGAAAAGAGGCGAGTGAAGAAGAGACACTCAGTCTATCATAGGAACCTCCCAGCAGTCTAGGCTTATTGCAGTATAACTAAGGGGGGATTCAGGATCTCCTGATCCAGCCCTAACTATAAGTTTTATCAAAAAGGAAAGTTTTAAGCCTAATCTTAAAGGTAGAGAGGTTGTTTGTCTCCCAATAGTTCAGTGAGAACAGCTATATTATAAGTATGAAACCTGCAGGTTCTGGTTGTGTTGAATTGCCGTTTAAGGTGTAACAATAAAAAACCAATAAAAATGTCTGCCCATCTTAATATGTTACAAAAATAGAGCCTGTGCTGTCATGTTATACATATACAGTAAAGTTGTTGTGCTCAGTTGTTATGCTTTTTGATAGCCAGCCGTTCACGTCACTTAGCCAGCTAGTTTAATTAAAAGACCACAGCAGGCTCTGTGTGATCAAAAATATAAAACTGAATCTTCCTTTGATCCATGCGTCTCGTTCAGTTTCATCCACATCAGAACAATTAACAGCTTTTTTTTCACACCAGCTTCTAATGAATCATAAAAAGATCAAATAGGAAGAAAGAGAGCAGAGCAGCGAGGAAGGTAGAGTGAAGGAGAGAGAGAAAAGGGTAGCAAAAAAAAGAGAGTGATTAAAAGCAGGAGAGTTGCACATATTGAATGGGAGCAGGGCAGAATCTTTTGCTTGTCTTGACAGGCTCCAGACCCCCTCTGTCAACCTTGTCCATCCGAGCTGTGCAATCTGAATGAGATTTATTAATCTCCGTAGGGAGCGTGTGCGTCAGTGCTCAAGTGTGTGCGCTTGTGAGTGAGCAGGATTTAAGTTAACCATGGGAGGTCTTTTGTCAAGCTTTTCCCTGGGATTTAGTTGGGTCACATCAGAGGTCTTGTTTGCCTGTAGGAGGAGAGAGGTGTAGTAGTTCATGTTTCTCGTCTTTGGTGATGTTTTTTTTTTTTAAGTGCACTATACTGAAGATCCGTTTACATACGTGAATGTACACACTGGTAAGACTCTCTTTACATACAGTCCAGTAAAGCTTACCCACAAATCACTAACCTAGTGCCAACAAATACTGGGGTTGGTTGTTACTTATGTTACTTAAGTGCACCTGTATTTGTGTACCACATGGACTTAGGGCTATATACAGAGTTTGTGTTTGTATAGCTGTCACAGCTTGTTAGTGTTTCAGAAAGAGCGGATGTTTGTGTGAGTGTATGTCCTCTTTATTGACCTACATGCTGTATCGGTGGCAGCTGGATGATAAGGAAAAATTAAAAATGTAGGGTGGGACACAGCATGATGACAGCAGCTCTGGCTGAAATGTAAAGATGGACGGACAGGGAATATGGACCGATTGAAAAGAGGGATCAAATGGGGTAAAAAAGAGAAACTGTCTATAACACAGATATAGGCTTATATAAATACTTGACTATAGAGGCTATAATCAATAGATAATTTAGCTGAAAAGGGGTAAGCTGAAATTTTTTTTTGGAGCATTTTTATGTCATATGACAGTTGATGATGAGGAGGCAGAGAGGAAACAACAGGAGATAGGGTATAGCATGCCACAAATGTCACTGGACTGAATTGAATTGTGGACATTTGGATTATGTGACATGCACTTTAATCATCTGGCTAAAGCTTTCAAACTTAAAAGCTGTAATTTCCTGTCTGTGGGAAAAGGTTGGAGTGCTACTGTGTACAGAACAATTGGAATACTATGGGGTTTGTGTTACAAGGTCTTGGTTTGAGCTTATCTTGACTTTGGGAATTGATATAGCATCACTGACTTACTGACAAAGCTTTTCGGGAGCTTTTCTCACTTGAACTCTGGGGGTGGTGGTGATGGTGGTTTCAGTTTCAGTTAATATTTGTAAGAATATGTACACCCGCTGGCCACTTTATTAGCTACCCCTTGCTAGTACTGTGTTCGACCCCCTTTAGCCTTCAGAACTGCCTTAATTAGCACTGTTGCCTCACAACTAGAAGGTCTGGGTTCAAATCTTAAGTCTTTATTGCATAGATTCAGTAAGGTGCTGGAATCATTCCTCAGACATTTTGGTCCATATTAATATGATAACATAACACAGTTGCTGTAGATTTGCTGGTTTCACATTCATGATGCAAATCTCCCATTCCACCACATCCCAAAGGTGCCCTACGAGTACAGTGAACTCAATGTTATGTTGTTAATGAACCAGTTTGAGATGATTTGAGCTTTGTGCCATGGTGTGTTGTCCTGCTGGAAGCAGCAATCAGAAGAGTGGCACACTGCAGTCATAAAGGGATGGACATGGTCAACAACAGTACTCAGGTAGGCTGTTGCGTTTAAACAGTTCTCAGCTGGTATTAAGGGAGCCAAAGTGTAAAATATCCTCCACTCCATTACACAACCACTGCCAGCCTCAGCAATTGTTACAAGGCAGGACAGATGTGTGCTTTCAAAATTTTACACCAAATTCTGACCCTACCATCCAAATGACAATTTTGGTGCACCCGTGCAAACTGTAGCCTTACTTTTCTGTTCATAGCCGATAGGAGGGGCACCTGGTGTGGTTTTCTGCTGCTGTAGCCAATCTGCTTTAAGTTCCACCTCTTGTGCATTCACAGATGCTCTTCTGCATACCTTGGTTGTTTGCGTTACTCTTGCCTTCCTGTCAGCTTGAAGCAGTCTGACCATTCTCCTCTGACATCATCAAGGCACCCTAGAGATGGTTATGTGGCAAAATCCCACTATATCAGCAATTTCTGAAATACTAAGACCAGCCCATCTGACAACAACAATGCTACATTCAGAGTCAAGTAAATCACCTTTCTTCCCAATTCTGATGCTCAGTTTGAGCTTCATCAGCTTGTCTTGATCATATCTACATGCCTAAATGTGTTTAGTTGCTGGCAGGTGATCAGCTAAGTAAATATTTACATCAATGAGTAGTTGAACAGGTGTACCTAATGAAGCAGCCATAGGTGTGTCTGTTTGTGTGTAGATAGATAGCTAGATAGATGGATAGAGAGGGAGAGGGAGAGCGAGAGAGAGAGAGATGAAACATTCATTCAGCAGGTCCTCTGTGCTTCTTCTCATCTGACCAGGAGAGGGGAGAGTGGCAGGATCAATAGAGATAAAAAGAAAAAAATCAGGGAGAAAGCAGCAAGAATTGCAGGAAATGAGTTTAAGCTGAAGGTGGGACACAGGTAGCGGGGAGAGAGAGAGAGAGAGAGAAGAAAAGGGTGGGTGTCAAAGGGTAAGCTTTGACAGAGCTTGATGCATTGAAAATAGCATAAATGCAGAGAGGGCATACTGCACGAGTATAAGCCTCATATGAGGAAAAAGTTGCAATGTTGAGAAGAGGACATTGTATTTCTTAGTGTAGGATCGACTGTGAAGAAAAGAGATGAGGGAGAAAAGTGTGGGAGCTATAGCTGAGGTGTATCCATTCAAACAAAAAAAAAAAAGCATTCAGTTTCATGACATTAACTTGATAAGGAAAAGGGGAGGAAATAAACACAGGAGTGCAAGAGGTGGACGCGAGACCGAGCAGAGAATGAAAGATTGATTTAAGGAAGCTGGTCGAGAAATGCTGTGTGAAGATGGAAGACGAACGAGAGGGATTGAGGGAGGGCTGAGAAGAACAGAATTTGCCCCAGCACTCTAGAAAACGACTCTGCATGTGTAAAAATAATCTACGGTAGCCACCTGAGAGGCTGCAGTGTCACAGTGCGACCTAGTTTAATTTAGACCAAAAGCATATGACATGATTTTTACCAGATTTTGTCCCAGTTAAAGTATTCAACTGTATTTTAGAAGAAAGTAGCAGGAGAAAAAAAAATCACGCTAGAGGTACCGCCAGAGGTGTATTCCAGGCGCCACTATGTACATAAAAAAATGTCAAGGGCAGCAAGTTTTGTACTCGATGAAATGTTGTTTTTGTGTACACTCACCTTTGCTTCAGCAGCATGGTGCACTTCTTTTTATAGTGGAACACTTATCATCATGTCAGATGCAGCGTAATTAGAAATGAATAATGTATAATTCTGATGGTGAATTTATAACTGCTAACTGTTCCCCACAGTGATGCCATAAACGTGAGAGGGTTAAACAGATACATGTATGCAGGAAAACATGAAGAATTAAATTTTTGTGGTCATGCACATTATACACACTGTTCTGACACAAAGACAGCACGCAGGGATATCCATATATGCAGAATGTCATTTCTTTAAGCTGTAGCACAGGGCGGGCTGCCACTCTCATCTCTGTTTCATTCTTCATCTCGTTTTCCAAACGTTTCTCCAAACGCTGTTTCTCTATGGGACACTGTGTGTGACAAACTACGCATTTAGTAATTGTTGTGTGGCTCGGGCAACAAACTGAATTGTAGTAATGTGTGTAAGAGACAGAGTTCATCAAGTAAGATTTAATGTCCCAAATTCCACATTTTCTGTATAAAAATTTTCTCCGCCATATCAGTGTTTCTGTGATTCTTGAGGTGAAATCAAAACCATTAATAGTGAAATTGTAGCATGCCTTTTACGGCCCTAATTATTCATTACATTTCAGTATGGGGTGTTGTCAAAAAAACCAAAACAAAACAAAACCCCAAATTAGATTATTCTTCTATCTGCTAAGACAAAGCCTAAGATGTTTGCCATGCTGCCCCTGGGCTATCTTAGAACTAGACAGCTGTGTTTCTGAAATAAGATTCCATGACACCTGCTGATAGGAGGAAACCATGGCTCATTATTTGTGATTTGCAAATAGTGTCGGAGAGAGAGAAATGACTGGGGAAAGACATTTTAGAGACAGCTTTAAACCTCGCAAGTACAGATACTGTATATATTATATTATTTCTATCACCACAGCACTCAACTTTTAGACTTCACAGGAAAACATTCTTTTAATGATTTGAATTTTTCTACAAGGCAAATGTTTTCTCTTAGTTTTAATGGATGTGGAGCAGGTCATCTAGCTTGGTCAAGTCTTAGTTCTTACTTATATGTGTGTGTGTCTTCATATATATATATATATATATATATATATATATATATATATATATATATATATATATATATATATATATATATAGTGTATAATCATGTACACATGTACACACACTCACTGGGCACTTTATTAGCTGTACCTTGCTAGTATGGGGTTGGGCCACTTTTTAACTCCAGAACTGCCTTAATTCTTCATATTGCACAAATTCAGCCAGGTGCTAGAAACATTCCTCAGAAATTTTGGTTGATATTGACATGATAGTGTCATGCGGTTGTTCAGAATTGACAGCTTAACATCCAGTCTCGTGTTCTGGTGCTCTACTGGATTAACACTGTCATCTTCAAGAGACCAGTTTGAGATTATTGGAGCTTTGAGATGTGGCATGTTATCCTGCTGGAAGCAGTCATCAGAAGATGGGCCACTCTCTGGTCATAAAGGCATGGGCATGATCTGCAACAATACTCAGGTACTCAGGTTAAAAAAAAAAGAGCGTGAAACGTTGATTAAAGGCAAGATTGATTCATGCTTTCATGTTATTTTTTTGCCAAATTTCCATCTGAATGTCAAAGCAGAAATTGAGACTCATCAGACTGACAATGTTTTTCCAATCTTCTGTTGTCCAGTTTTGGTGAGCCCTTGCTAATTTTCTATTCTTAGCTGACAGGAGTCACCTAAGAATAGAAAGCTGGTGTCGGTGTGGTCTTCTGGTGCTGTAGCCCATCTGCTTCTAGGTTCAATGTCTTGTGCTTTCAGAGATGCTCTTCTGCATACCTTGGTTGTCAGAAGTGGTTATTAGCTCAGCTGTTTGGAAGAGTTATTCATAGTCTTGGCATCGGTGTTGGTGGCTTTGACATCTGTTCCACAAAAACTTTAACATTGGCCATAACTTGAGAACGACGTGACCTAGGATGTTCAAGTTCACACCGTAGATACAGCCACTAAAAATCTAAAGTTTGAATCTCGGTGCACCTGAAGGTAAAGGTCAGAGTTTAAATTTTATGAAAATCTTCTAAATGCGATAACTTGAGAAGTCTCTCACCTGGGAAGTTCAAATAGATGCATCTACTAAAAATCTCGGACAAGTTCGAATCTCGGCAACCTTGACCTCAAGGTAAAGGTCAGAGGTAAAGTTTTCTGAAAATCTCGCAAACACGATAACTCGAGAACCATCTCACCTAGGATGTTCATATTCGCACCACAGATGCATACTGTTCAAGCTAGATCAAACTTCACACACTTGTTCACTGACTTTACTATAAAAGCACTTTGGCCACGCCCCATTTGTTACAAATCCAAAACAGCCAAGCGTGGGCACCCACTCATTGATCATTCTCCTCTGACCTCTGTCATCATAAGGGCATTTTCAGCCACATGGGTATTTTCTCTCTTTTTGGACCATTCTCTGCCCAAAAGATGGTTTTGTGGGGAAATTGCAGTAGAGGAACAGTTTCTGAACTTCTCAGACCAGACCATGACACACGCACGCACGGACGCACGCACGCACGCACGCACGCACGCACGCACTTATATAATGGTTTCTTTGTGTATGTGTGTGTCCAAAGCAACGGAAATCCTTATTTTAAAAGCTGCTGACATAATGGTGAACTGCCCTTTCAGTTCTATTGACAGCTGATTTAATTAATAAAAACAGGTGACCGAGGTTAGAGTACATTGTTGCACATTCTTGAAGACTTGATAATGTGATACAAATCACATATTTTCATTCACCTCTTCTGTTTTTTTATTTAAAAGGAAAAGTTCACACCAAAATCAAATTTACATATCTTTCTTCTAATCTGTAGAGCTGTTCATATAACCCTTTTCTTTTGCCCTTTTCACTGTACATAAATAAGCTATTAATATAGTTTACCGAAGCAGACATAAAGTAGATAAACAGAGACAGCAAGCAGATAGAATTAAAGATAATTTCAGATATAAGATGAATATATAATACTTGAGGAAAGCAACTTTATTCTGGATGAGTTTGCACATTTGTCTTTGTGATTTCCAGTTTTTTTCCCCTGATGAAATAAAAATTGAATTTGGACAAACTGTACTGGATTTTCCAAGTAGCCATACAAGATGACCAAATTACATTTGCACCTGGTACACTGTGCATTTGTGTTGAGGAGTCAACATTGTGCTGCATCTTTTTATCAGTGTTCCCTTTCCATACAAAGTAGTGAAGTACACAGTTTTTATGCAAATGATTTACCAGCAGAACAGGTTCTTTTTGTGGCCATAAATCATGCAGTCTTAAGCTGGCATTCAGCTAACTTAATTTTGTCAGAATTTCTATAGTAGTTCTAACCATAGTTAGGAAACCAGGAACAACTTGCAGAATTAAAGTTTATGTATAAATTTGCATGGATGTAATACGTGTAAGGAGGGGTCTTGGAAATAATTTTTATTTAATGATCTTCAGGTTTAAAATGCTGGAAACCCATGTTCAGTCAATCTCATATCTCAGATACTATATATATATATATATATATATATATATATATATATATATACATATATATATACATATATATATATATACATATATCTCAATTTTCATATCTATCTATCTATCTATCTATTATCTATCTATATATATATATATATCATATATATATATATATATATATATATATATATATATATATATATATGTATGTGTGTGTGTGTGTGTGTATATCAATTTATATATATATATATATATATATTTTTTTTGAGTGATAGATTCACAATTTAGTTCACTTTTTTTGTGATCACACATTACTATTTCTTCATGCAGCACCTGTATGAAGAAGACCGCTTCTGACTGAGACTCCATTTAAAGAATCAATTTAAAGCTAAAGTGTGGCTGAGCATTTGAAACAGCTGCCGAGAATACTGGAAGTGCCTCCCTGTGGGTTTAAGATTTATGGACGCTTCTGAAACATTTAAGTCAAATCAGATTAGCCTTTATTGTTTTGTGTTTTGTTTTTGTCTGTACTAAAAGCAAAGTTTAATAAATTAGTATTTTTGAGTCCCTTCCCAACATGTGTATGCTGCAGTGCTGCTAAAAGTAAAATGTTTGGGAGACACAAAAGCCAAGTATAGTGTGAGGGTAAGCCTCCAGGAAAGTATGGTCAGTTATTATTATTATTATTACAATTTACATCCCCCTTAGCTTCTTTGAGTCTCTAACACTTGTATTTCAGGTCTAAGTTTATGGATAGATGTTGGATAAATTGCTATAAAGATAACATTGAGAAGGCATTTAGTTGTGCTGTTCTTTCTTACACCCATTTCATCAATTTCAATAAATATGCAATTTGTTTAACAAATTGAAGAAAAAAAAACTAATTGATAAACAACCATTTCTGGTAACAAGAGGAATATAATTCATCCCCATACCCTCTTCAACTGACTGCTGATTACATGCATAGAGAGCCTCAAACGCTTTACAAAATCACATCTCTTTGCAAAAGTGGATGCACTCCAGTGATTTCGATCAGATTTAGCCCCACTGAGGCTGTTCTGTTCACATTAGGAATAAATTTGTATGCCCCACTTTTCTGCCATAGCCGCTCCATTCAATTCTGCCTTGAAAAATTGGTTTGAATGCCACCTGAGGGGTGACTGAATGCACTTTATGGCGCTTCTTTTGGCAAGCAGAATAAAATTTCTCATTTTAGCTTTAAATTTGTTCATCACATTGAGGTCTTATTTGTATGTCCACTTCCTTGGCATTGCTTGGCTCTGCATGTTCAGAGACTGTGGATAAAAATTGCATTGCACTGTAATTCCTCATGGGCTAATGCACTATTTCTGTTCAACCCTCTGAATTAAAATTAAAGCTGAGTGTCTGCCCTTCAATTGTGTTCAATTGTGATGGTGCACAGAGAAAAAAAATTGTGACAGTTGTGTGTCTGTCCAAAAAATTACCAAGCCTAAGTATAAAATAGAAATACTAAGGTAGTAAATACAAAGTGGATGATATGATCAACCAGAAATACAAACCCATCAACACCCATGCCAAGACATACAAAGGAAAGGGACAAAAGCTACAATATATAAGTTAACAAATGTATCTTATTAGCCTACTGCACTATAAAGAAGTTAAAAAGGGTATATTCAGAAGCAGGCAGATATTATTACATAATTCAATAATAATGTTTCACCTATTCAGCCATTATCCATCCGCTTATGTCCACAAATTAAGGTAGGCTGAATCATTGATTTCTGTATGTGAGGTTGTGATTTGGTGTTCCCTTGATGCTATATACACTCACCAGGCACATTAGATACACTTTGTCAGTACTGAGTTGGAACCCTTTTTCCTTAAGAACCGCCTTAATTCCAGTTGGATAGATTCAACAATGTGATGGAAACATTCTTCAGAGATTTTGGTTCAGTAAAGTATCCCTGGATTTAGTCATAAGCCTGGTTCCAACACTGGCATGATCACATTACACGGTTGCTGCAGATTTGTTGGCTGCACACATCCATGATGCAAATTTCCTGTTCCACCACATCCCAGAGGTGCGCTACTGGATTGTTTTTAGCTGACAGGAGTGGCACATGGTGTTGTCTTCTGCTGCTGTAGCCTATCTGCTTCCATGTACGATGTGTTGTACAGCTGCTCTTCTGCATACCTTGGCTATAACGAGTGGTTATTTGAATTGCAATTACCTTCCTTTCTCTGACCTCTGGCATCAATAAGGCATTTTCTCCCAGAGAAAAGTTCTTTTTCTTTTCTGAACGACTAGCCGGTCTAGCACCAACATGCCACATTCAGAATTACTTAAAATCACTGTGTGTGTGGAAAATAAATTCCCAGGTGACTCTCTCTGTCTCCCTCTTGTGTGCTGTGTGATTGAGATATAAAATGTTCTGTCAATGAAAACCGGAGTACTTTCTTAAAATCCATTTTTAAGAAAATATATGAAGATCTACACATCTTTTTGGACTATTACGGGGTTTGTTACACTCCTTGATAGCCTGAAATGAAAAGGCAGCTTGTGCAAAGGCAGATCTTAAAGAAACTCCACACTCTCTGTGAGCATTTGACTTTAATGCTCCGGTCACCTGTTGAGTTCTGCAGATCTTTTCAGTGGTTACGGTGCTTTATGGTGGACTATTTTTTGAAGCAGATTATGTTAAACTGCAGTATTTATCACTCTTTTTATCTTTCTCTCACATACCCTCTCCCACTCTTTACTTCTATTTATACTCTTAAAGTGTTTTTTGGCTTGTAACCAAACCAGTTAAGTCAATAAAGTGTCCCTGGATTTAAGCCTGTTCTCAACATTTGAAACAACTACTGCTATGCAAACAGTTTCAGCAGCTACATATACGCCACACAGACATGCACGCACAAGGCATGGAGGGATACCAACTGTGCAGTTGTAGCCAGACAGCTCGTTTAGTACAGCCTTTAGTCCTGTTTGGGTGAGATTAATTTTAGAGACTGACTAATGTAGTAATTGTCACAGCATGTTAGTGATTTTTCAGTCCTATCCAAATCTCATGTTAGGTGTGTGTGTATGTGTGTATTCTTTTAGTAGGAAAAAAATATCCTTATTATCTATAAATACTGTTATCTCACCTGCAAAGGCAGGGAAACAGAGTGCGTTCTGATTTAACACCACTGAGTTTTGTTTTTGTTAATTGTTTTTCTATTTCCTGGTGGAAAATGTATTCTTTTATAGGTTTTATTACCATGGAAGCACTTAGTAAAGCTTTTAGTTTTGTCCTCCTTGACCGTTATCTTGTACCAAGGTAAGGCCCCAACATACACTTACTTGCGTAGACTTTCAAAATAAAGGAGCCAGAAAATAAAATGCTACAAACCTTGCCACCACCTCTGTAACTGCCGCTTTAGTATGCAAGGTTCAAACAGCGTCTGATTCCTCTGTCACACTCTTTTTAAATGCCAGAATTGGTGGGACTTAACCTCTTATGATTGGGCAGGACTTTTTTTTTTTTAAATAATTGAGAAAGCAAGCATGCTGTGAAATTCTGTCTTTAGCACCCTTTTTTTTGTTCACCACAACTTCTGGCACCTTTTCATGTGAACACTCCAAGGGTACACTGTGAATGCCTATCTGAAAAGATTAGCAGCATTTGGTGCTGTCCTTTTATTCAAAGATTCATCAAGTTTCCCCTTTTATTGTTATTTTCTTTTCTTTGTAGCAGCCTCTTCCTCTCCCTCCCCTCACATATATCCACCGACACATACATACTTACCCCATCCACATAGAACACTTCACATACATCACAACTGTCTTGCACTTTACTAACTGTGAAGCAGCACAACTTGTGTTGTTGCTCTTTCTTAAAATCTGTTAGTGTGAAACACCTACCATTGTTAGATCCTTTTTGTGTTTTATCCTATCAGGAAAAAAAGTTTTGCCTTCAAACATGTCAGATAAACTTTTTTTTTTTTTCAGCATATCCCTACACTACTGCAGGAATATTTTTTTTTTAAAAAAGGAGGTACTTTTAGTGGTTGACGATTGGCAGTGGATGGATCTGCATGTTTGATTTGGCACAGATTTTACATGAGATGCAACCTTCCCATTTATTTGGGCTTGGGACTGGCGAGTACACTAGCTTGTGACCTCCTGAGGCTTGTGTTTGTGTCTCCCCCATGTCTCAAAGGGGGATCTTTCATGTGTGAGTCAAATGTGTCAACCACTGCACCATTAAGCCACAGCATGCAGATAAAATACATGTTTTAGAAATATTATAGTACATAGTCACAATAGTCTTAGCCAAAAAATACTGAATAATAAATTATCAACATATACAATTCAAAACTTCTTGCTTTACATGTATCAGACAGGATGCACCCTGCTCATGCCTTACATGTAATGGGGCTGGGGTGAGAAGTTGAATCTGTATGTTATTACAATCCTTTCCCTCACACACAGACACAGTTTTACAGAAATATAATTTTTTTTCTACCCCATGATCCCCGGAGGGTTTTGAACTCCTCCACTGTACAGGTTTCATTTTTACTTCTCGAAATTTTGAAGTGACTTGAAGAAAATTGTCAGGCTCGATGCCTCTTTTTGCATCACAGAGGTCATTTAAAGGACGACACTGTAGCTATATGGTTCCCTGTGGTCTCCCTCTGACTCTGCGTGTCCTTTAGCTAGATGGCTCCCTATGGTTTCAGACCATCATGCTCAGCCTCAGGCCCTCTCTGTCCTCTCCTTTCTATCAGTGTCCCCTCTTTCCTCACATTTCCCCCTCATTTTCCTCCTGTTATCTTGCCCCTCTTTTCCTCTTCTGCTTTTATGTCCTTGAAGAGGTAATGACAATCTGTCTGTCATTTTGTTTTGTCTATCTTATTGCTCATTCTCTCTCACTTTCTTATCCGTTTTCTCTTGTTCTCTCTCTTCTCACTGTGTCGAGCTTTGTCCGCATTCCAACTACCTGCCCGTCTCAGAATTAACTTCAATATTTTTTAGTGAAAAGTGTTTTGTCTCATATCTTATTTTTGACTTCCCCAGGAGCCATCCTCTCAAAGCTCCCTGTTGACTCCAGGCAGGGTCTGAAGATGACTAGGCATTTGAAAACCCTGAGAGTAAAAAGGAGGCAGGCACACTTACATTTTTGCTGTAAAACAATTTTATGTCAAGTGATTTTACGTGACAAGACCCCCCCCCCCGCCGCCGCCCCCAGATAAATGAGACAAACACTGTTAAATGAGGACAGCAGCACAATTACAACATGAATGTAGCCAGATTTGAATATATTTTCTTAACCATTTATTTTTTTCTTTTGTAAATTGTTTTGAAAAGTGCCACAAGAATAAAGTTGTTTTCATTAGTTTAATTATTTTCTGTAGCTTCTCTTCATCTTCCCTACAAAAGCATCCCCTGACAACACAAGGTCAAATAAAAGTGCTGTGTGCTCTGGGGCGCTGCCACAGGACACAACAAGTTTATCAGAGATGTAGAGAGAAGAGGAGATCAGAGTGGTGCGGCATGCAGCACACGACAACTTTATTACACAAACACACAGATCAGCAAGACCGACAGCACTCAACTGACTCTTAAATACCCATGAAAGACCTGCAGATACACACGCCAAAAAAAAAAGACTGACAGAAAAACATAGACACAAAAACACCTCTGTAGTGTGTATTTGGCTATATGCTTTTGTGGCACTATGGCCCCTTAGATTAGCCTGTAATGTTAAACATGCTGTGTTGTTTCTTGTGTTTAGGATCCCAGCAGAGAGGAGGCTTTGCTGCAACAATTGAGAGAGAAAGATGAGCTGATTATCAAACTCCAGAGTGAACTGGTAAGATCTTCTGCACTTATCTGCATTTTTGATGATGATGATGATGATGCCTGACTTCTTCTCTTTGCAATGCAGTATTTATTTTTTTGCAAAGCAAAAAAAAGGCAATAGATGACAGTTTCTAATGATGCCCTTAGGAAATATAAATGAATCCAGTCAGGTGAAGTTATTTGACACCCCCCCCCCCCACATGTCTCATGTCTTAAACTTTGAGAAGCAACTCAAAGTTTGAGACGTGGAAGGTTTGCTCATATATTTTATTTCTATCACAGTCTCTTTGTCTTTGTTTTTTGGAACTTTGAAATTAATAATTAAAGCAGCTTGAATGTGTTTGAATTATTTGTTTTAAGGATCTAAATTAAAGACTAATTGCCTTTGAAGCACAAATCTTTCAGTTCCCCTTTAAGCATTACAACTTTTTTTTATAGAAAAGTTAAAAAAACAAAACAAAACAAAAAACATTTCAAAGAACTAGAAAGTGCAACTTTTGTTAGAATAGCTTTGTCAGTTTATCATCTTCTTATGATGTTCTAGAAAAGACTGTCCATTAAAAAATAGAGTACATTAGGTGAGAATGGTTTTATAGTTGGCTTGAAGTCACAGCATCAACAGCAGAGTGCCTGTCTTCGTTAATGTAAACTGCTTGTTCACGCCAACTTAATGTAATAACAAAATTAGTGGGACTTCAGCCAAAAGGGAGGTATAAGATGCAAAGCAAGGACCCCCCCCATTTTAAATGTGCTCACTATAGTCACAAAATGTAGATTTAAATGCAAAATGTATCATCAAATTTTTTCCCCCATTCCTCTGGAGCTTGATTGTCAGATCATCTGCATAAATGCTCCATACTGCAAAAGTTTCCATCATTTGCCATTAAAATGTCTGCAATTTGTCACCTATTCTGTCAAAGTAATGCAATGCAGACATTTTGCCAGGCTTAGTAGAATAATGTGCTAGTGTTACAGCGGAATTGTAAGAGATGCCAGTCTAACCCACTGACTTGAGTCTCATGTGGCATCTGTTTGTTTGATCATTCTCTGGAACATGCATCTATTTTTTTCCCACTCTTTCTCTCTTTCACTCTCATCCGTTTGCTTTCTGTCTTTCTGACAGCAGCACCTATCCCCCTCTCTTCCCTCTCTCGCTGTGCCGTTTTCAGTACCGTGTGCATCTAATGTCGAATTAATCTCAAAATTGAGCAATTTTCAGGCAGCCTGGCTGGCAGGCAGACAGACAGGCAGTAGACTACATGTAGCATCAATGTTCATCTCTGAAATTTGTGTTGATGGGCAGTGTAACAGACTTAACACTCACACATTAAAACACCTTTTTAAGCCTTTTCACATTACACCTTCTAAATAAAACACCTTTCTTCACAGGTCTCTCCACTGTGCATGAGTGTTTCACACTCCGTCTCCTATGCATTATTTTTGGACCCACCCCATTACTGAATGCCTTTGCATTGGGATGTACATCCTCCTTCATACCTTACCCCTTCAGTCTCAATAACGGGACAACTGACTTCAGCAAATTAGAATTCATCTGTTTGGTCGAATGTTTGTTGCCTACAAGAAAATGTATATTACTCAGATGAGTCGTTCTCCTGATGAAATATTTAACATACTTCGTCTGGAGGCGTTGTCTCAAATCCTGAGTGGGATTGAAAGAAAATGCAGTTAAATAAAGAATCTTTTTTTAAAATCATGTGCCATAGATGGCTTGCAGGATTAATTCTTACTGATATAGGAAAAGGTGGTCTGTTGTGTATGTATATTTTTACTTGGTAACTAGCTGTTATTCTGCATGGTGATATTGTTGGTGAATTCTTATCTTGTTTTAAATTGTATACATAATGTTTATAAGTGGAACAGCCTTGACTCAAGAGCTAGAATGGGTCCACTAAATGGACTGCTCGGCTCATCCAGTCTACACGTCAAGTGCCCTTGAGCAAATCATGTATTTTGTTTGTTTGTGTGTAGTTAAAGCGCAGTGTATGTAAAGTCATATATGATAAACAAAAAATGGTTTGCAATTCAACAGTTTTACATATCAGGACATAATAAAAATGTCTTCTGGTCCTTAGCAGGTCTTAAAATTAAGTAAATACAACTTCAGATGAACAGCAAAACATGGCATAGTACATTGCGCCATTATTTAACTAAAACTAAGCCAAAACTCAGAAGCAGTGTGTGAAAACGTCCGCTCATGGGAGTATTGGCAACCCGTTCCAATAATGTGAAGTAATTGAAGTAAAAAGGCTGATGGGATATTGTCATAGGGCAGGTGGGTGGCTAACTTTCAACTTTGTGAACAATATAACTCGATGTCAGGATGTTCAAATTGATACCATGGATGCATCTACTAAAAATCTCAGACAAGTTTGAATCTCGGCAACCCTTACTTTAAGGTCAGAGGTCAAGTTTTTCTGAAAATCTTGACTTGAGATTCGAGAAGGATGTGACCTAGGATTTTGATACCATAGATGCATCTACTAAAAATCTCAGACGAGTTAGTTATTACCGTTATAATGCCCAGCTCAGAAAGTGACAATATTCTCGGTGGTTTAAAGTTACTGTAATTTTAGCATTTCTTATTCCTGGTTCTTACTTAGCCATTTGCTTTTGAATTCATATGTTAAATAAAGTCACCAAGGCTCATATGCACCCCATTAAGAGCTAGTGAGACCTGGTAATTATGTGTTCTAGAACTTGTACTTCCAGGAGATTTGTGCCATCTACTACCGGGAGACTGAGTCCACTCTTCTTTACATTGCTGCGTCAGTTCATTGAGGTTTGCAGGCATTTGTTTATGCACAGCCCACAGCATAGTTGATATCTGGATTTTCAATGGACCGTTGAAATGATTTTTCTTTTTCAACCATTCTGTTGTAGATTGGCTCCTGTGCTTAGGATTATTGTCCTGTTGCATGACCCAGTTTCAGCCAAGCTTTAGCTCTCAGACAGATGACTTCACATTTGACTCTAGAATATTTTGGTATACAGAGCAGTTCATGGCCAGCTAAATTACTGCAAGTTGCTCAGGTCCTGTGGCAGCAAAACAAACCCAGTCATCACCCCTCCATTACCTTGCTTGACCATTGATATGAGGTGTTTGCGCTGATATGCTATGTTTGATTTTTGCCATACGTGGTGCTGTGGAACATGGCCAGAGATCTCCACTTTGGTCTTGTCTGTCCAAAGGACATTGTTCCAGAAGTCTTGGCGTTCGTTCAGATGCAACTTTGCAAAACTAATCTGTCCTGCCGTGTTCTTTTTAGAGAGAAGAGGATTTCTCCTGGCAGCCCTTCTACACAAGTCATACTTGCTCAGTCGTTTTCTAATTGTAGTGGCTGGTTTAAAAGTGCACTGGAGCAGGAAAGGGAGTGACAGCGAAGTTCACCACGAATGGGAGAAACATGAAAAAACATCAAAGATTTGAATAAAGAGCATGACAAAGTCAGTGGCTTCAGTGGACACTCTGCATTTTTTAGTTCTTTGTATATTTTAACTTCTACTGGCTGGCTCAAGGACCAACAGCACCATGAGCAAGAGTAGTCCACAAAGCAGTTGCTTGTGACACTGATCCTTGGTAACAGTAAACAGCTACGACGAGCAGATGACGGTGTGCAAAGCTATCCATAGGCACAAATAGACGTAAAATCAATACTATAAGCAATACA
>JAMQGT020010495.1:0-16990 GCA_024447675.2 Pterophyllum scalare
TTCCTTCTATCACCCAACAACTCAGTAAAAGATTAATGATGTGCACCTGCGACATGATACTTGTGTGCTTCTCTTTGAGTGTGAAGCAAAAAGAGGAATAAAAAACATACAAATGTCACTGTTCGTCTCTGTAAGTATGCAAATATAAAATTAACTAATATAAAAAGTGTAGGAGCCTAAATGCAGTTCTGTGATATTTAGTTAAGCGTAATAAAACATTATTTTATTAAGTAGTTGTTTTGTAAATGACAATTAAGTTCACAGAGTATAAGTTAATTTATTAGAAGGGATTAAGAGGCTAGATTCACAAGTATTTTAAGTACTATTTGCGTGTTGTTGTAAATAAGCTCATCTTAACAGAGAATACCAAACTCAACCAAGTAGAATATAAATTCCCTTTTTTTTTATGTATCGCCGACGTGGTTACACATCACTTCGGTTGTGTAGTTATATGACACTTTACGCTGACACCGCAGACATACAGCTGCTCGTTGTTTTCTTCATCAAAGTACTGGAGCCGTGCTGGTTTATGCATCTGTCAGCTGCTCACTGTCCACCTCGCTCATTTACAACTTCCTGTAACAGAGACCCTCTGTCAGGACTTTAGCCCCAATTTGTGGCAGGTGGCATCACAAACATCAGGTGACTGATGTTGTAGACGAAGAATAATACATTTAACCGACTAGTTTTCCTGGTGCGTCTAGTTGACTTGTCACACACATATATAAATCTTATATATTGCAACTGTAGCTGCTGGGATTCAGTCACTCTAAAATGACTGCAGATCTATTCAGACTAGCATGAGATTTTTAAAGGATAAAATGATCAATGCATTTGTTGGTTGGGTGTAAGAAAAAAACATTTTGCTGTGTTAAATAATGCTCTTTTGTAGAAATAACCAATAAAGAATCATGGATATAGGTGCTTTGGCTTGCCCAGCTGTTGTCTCACATTGTGTGCTGTTGGCCTGCAAATACAATGGCTAAAACAGAGGTCTTTGTATTAATTCATAATTTTCCTGTGGGGCATTTGTGATCTTTCATCTAGTATGAAGTTGAATTGTGATCAAATATCTTGTGTTATGGTTGTTTACTGCGTGGTAGTCCACACCCACTAATATTTATAGCTATAGAGGCTCTTGTGATTTCACAATAAAACGCCTGTATTTTCTGGTCTCAAGTGATATGACAAAGAAACATCAAGAATTATTATTTCATTTTTATGGTCAGGCACTCTTGTGCAAGATCTTGGTATTCAACAAGGCTACGCAGAGGACTCGGCAAACTCAGTTTCTCTTTAAACCTTAAAAATGTGCAACATTTATGTTTCAACTTTTGGCATTTTGAAACATTTTTGTTAAACTGTAGTGTTTAAATCCTTTCCAAATCATTGCGTCCTGTTTTCATTTACATTTTACACAGTGTGCTACCCTTTTGGAGACGTAGTAGTAACGTGGTTTAGTTTCATTATTATGAGGCAAGTATAGCAATTCCTTCCTCTTGTTAAACCACTAGTTACGCAGTGTTTCGGCTGTGTTGTGGTGCGACCAAAGTACAAACACAGCTCTGTGATGGAGTTATGCATTAATGACATTCTGTGTTTTTAAACCTTGTCATGTTTTCCAGTTTTCCAGCCTAAAATGGCTTCTGCCCCTGCGCTTAACTACACAGGTATTAGTCATAAGTATTGTTTGTCTTAGTGTTGGCGTTATTCAATACATGTAGTTGTTAACCCAATGTACTGCTCCTGGCTTTTTAACCCTGCTTTTTTCCTGCATTGGATATTAACCATTAACCAACAGTCTTAAAAGAAATAACTTGTTGCTTTATGTACTTTTGATAACCTGCGTGAATATCATCAGTGCCTATAATTTTCAAAGGCTTCATTATTATCTTGGCTTGCTTCTGCCTTTTTTTAAGACCCAAACTGAGTATTATGCCTTAAATGTTTGATGGTTAGTTAACCTTCCTTCTCCGTCCCTGAGCCAATAGTGTTCTCACAACATATTCTTACTTACTGCTTAGTTGATTGTGAAGGTTAGATAGTGGTGGACCTTGGGAGAAACAAAGCTGCAGCTCCCCCTGCTGAGGAAAATCAGAATGTTACTTTATAACATTTTGATACAAAGTTGATGATTTTTTTAGAGTCACCTACCAGGTCAAAACCACTGTAATTTTCTCTTGTTAACCTTATTAATTTATGCATGCAGAAATAATGTGTCTTTCCTTTGTTCTAAAATTTCTCAGAAAAGGTTTGACCTAACCCTTCCTTTTATTATGAGGTGCTGACATTACTTTCTCCTCCTGCAATTGTTTTACTTTTTTTAGACTCGGTTCGCTCCAGTACTACCAGTTTGGAAAGACCAGGGAAAAAAGGCCTCCTGGGTATCTTCCACTTTAGCAGGAGGAAATCCAAGGTAAGACTCACTCCTGTTACTGTATTTGGGCGATATGCTGTAGGAAGTGCCTGTCTGAATTATTAAATAAAAACGCAGCATGGATGTCATTATAACTCTGCACATAGTCTTGCATTGACCTATTTGGACAAGTACCATTAGAAAAATCATTGTGTGAAGTAATTTACAAACTAACCTTTAACATCATATGCCGTTCATACTTAGTCTGACTGATAACTGAGGCAAGCTAAATGCATGGCTGAAGAGTTTGATGCTGCATGTTAGCTGTGCCTTCCATTTACAGACAGAGACAACATCCGTGGACATGGATGACTGTGATGATAAAATCATTCAAAACACTGACCCACAGTTCAATGTAAGTATTTCTAACAATTCTCACAGTGTCCCAAAGGGAAATTAAAATGGGATTTTTATTAGGATCTTATCGTAACTTATTACTAAAGCACTGCAATCAATCCCAGTTATTCTGCATGGACAGAAATTTGTTCAATACCATTGTATTTTTTTAAATATAAGAGATTTTTAAAAAATGGATCATTATAAACTTATTTGAATGTTTTGTAAATTACCCAATTAAATCACATCCTTTTGGCTGTAGCATAGATCCTGGTGGTCTAAAATGACAAAGTATAGACAGTCTGTGTGACAAAGATACACTTAGAAGTTTGGCAAAGTGTAAACTCGAGCCCAAACTGTCAGCAGCTGTGCCAGTGCTGCAATTCTGCTTCCTGCGGAGCACGTGGACGCTAATGCTGCTAGCCCAAGTTGACGGAGGACTGCAGCTTTGAAACAAGTGTTAGTGGTAGAGCAGCATTGCTAGTGCTACCACACCTGCGTCATCTGACATCACCTTTAGATGGAAAAGGTGCTTCATTTTGAATTAAGCATTTTCCTAACTTGTACAGTTAAGACTTTTGGATGCTTCCTGTTGGTGCCTGCCAAGGAGAATGGCCCTTTTTTTTTTCTTCAAAAATCCAGGATTAGAGATTAACTAAGGCTAACACCTACACGCCTGAGCAGCTTATCACTTATGGCCTTTGAGTCAGAATGGTTTAGGAGTTGATCAAACAACACCAGAAGAAAGTTGGTGCTTTAGGTTGTATTCACTGTTTTATTTAAACTGAAGTGTGTGTTTGACTCCTTATGCTGTATATGTTGTGATGTAAAAGAATAGCAGTAATTTAATATGTCAACAAATATAAATGTGCTTGTAAGTTGCCTTGTTTTGTGCAACGAAACTCAGTGTGCTTAGGAAGGGCATGTGCAGTGCCTACTATTTGCATGAGTAGGTAGCAAGAACCCACGGAAAGTTTGTGTCCAGGGCCCGTGGTCACAATAATCCATCCATGACTGCAGGTCAGTAGTATCAGATTTCATCCCATGGATGGAGGCTTCCTTTTGTTATGTCCATATCCTGTCTGTTTGTTGTATAGCAGCTGAAGATATGATGCCATTCAGTCCAATGAGCTTGCTGTTTTTTAAAAGAATGTCACATTACAGATGTTCTCTATATTCCCGTCTATAATAAATTTTGATAGGATCTGCTAGGTTGGACCTCTTCTGTTGGACAATGCCTGTGCCACCAGAGCCCATCACATTAGCTGATAATGTATTCATTTTCATATAAACCTTTAAAAACAGTTGTGCAACATCTGTTCACTGTATAATTAGTGGGTTAACAAAGACAGTCCTACTGATCCTAATTTATGTAATTTTGTCTCTGAACAAAAGTGGAAAGTTCAGCCATGAAGTTAGCACGGCCACCTTCTTCATTTATGAGCAAGCCCTTCATGACATTGCAGGGAAAGAGTAGCACAGAGAGATCACAAACAACAAGACCAAGCACAAACTATGGTACAGAGAAAAGGAATTGTTTAATTGCTGTCATGTGTGCCGATGTCCTCCAGAGGGCGCCAACTCTATAACGTTAGTCCGCAGACTCTCATGGTCTTTATCCTTGCTGAGTAAGCGTTCTTAGCTCTGTTATCTTTTCTTTTACACATGCATCCATCTTCTGCATATGATCACTAATTCATTACATATACAATAAGTGTCATACAGTAGTTTGTATATTGCTGTTAAAGGCAGTTTAGTGAGGATATGGTCTCTGCTCCTCGGTATTTGAGTAAGTAGATTCAAATTACACTGGAACCCATAAAGTTTTTTTTAAAAATCAATAAAAAAGTGTTTGCTGATTTTAGAATCTGAATAAATTATTTGTAAATTTGAGTTTTTGGTTAGGATGAATACCAGCAACATAATGTAGAGGATTTTACTCAAGGATTGCACTCCAGTATATCCAGATGCACATTTAGATGCTGCATTTAGCAGCACTGGAGCTGTTACAGCCATAACTAAATCAGTGGCATTTGATTACATTAGCTTGGAAAAAAAAATCTTGCCTGGCTCCCTCTGGTTCACTGTACTGCTCCACTAAGCTCAAAGCTTGTCCTGGACTCCACCCTTCTACCACTTTGTTTTCTGCCTAACACTGAGCATTGTTAACATTATCTTCTTCTTCCTTTTCCTCTTTATCCTCTTTGTATTGTCTTCATCAAATGTTTATATATCCTTCTTTAAATATTTCTTTAATATTTGAATACAGGGATCTCAGGGTAGCGAACAGGAAAAAGGCGACAGAGTATGAATTAAACATCAAAACTGTTACAAACATGGCACAAGGCATTTAGTTTATTATTTATTATTATTTATTAATACTGAAATGTATCAAAGACAGCATTGTTGGACTGATTCATATTGCTTCTTCTTATCACTCTTTCCACTGGACTTTAATGCAGCTGATTGTTTCTGAGCCTGGACAGTAATCAGACCACACGCTTGCATTTGCACACACCAGACAACACACATCCACAGAGTGTTATCAGCCTGAAGGCATCACATTACCCTACCTTGGCCACATTAGCACTAAAAGCCCAACCTCTTATCTCTAATTGTTCATTAGGGGCTAAACTACTGTGTGTATCAGTGTAAGTGTGTGTGTGGTCTTAAAACACTAGCATGAATTGAGAGTATTATGTCTGGGGAAGCTAATTCTGATGCAAGCTTACTTAAAAATGTAATTTCTTTTTAATAAAGATTTTAAAATGCATCCAGTATTTATCTGTTCTTAGCTTTTTAGTGTGTGGCACTACTTGAATTCCACTTATACATAAGAATAAGACTATTTTTTCATTACAATATTTGCTTAATAATACTGATATAAGGAAATATTAAAGGATATTAAAGCTAAAAAGAAGGCATGCAGACAGCTGGAAACAGAGCCATGATAAATTACAGATCTCATTTCAATTTCTGAAAAATCCATGGAGTGAAAAGCAGCTGTGGCTGTCAAAAGTGTCAGAGCCTTAACGTCTTTAGTCTTATCACCAAAAAGCGACATAATCCCAGGGTGCTTTTTACTGTTTTAAATTCTGCTTTTTTCCTCTACACCCCCCTCTATGCCCCTTTGTTTAGAGATAACATTCTTGACTTCAGAGCTACTATCTGTGGAAAAGTCTATCCATCTTCTCTTAAAATGCTTTGGTTTGAAGTTGCCTTAACCCCACCACTCTCCTTGAAAGTCTTCACTCTCTACAGTACCTTACATAAAGACTTGATTCTACTGACTAGTTTCGGGCATTTTAGCCTCAAGATTCTGCCAATCCTCAGTATCTCCCTGGTTCCAAATTAGTCGCACTCGTGCAGAGAAAGTTTTCTAGGCAATTTTAAGTAATATGAACTCAATATTTTGAAGTCCAATCAAAAATCTGGGTTTACAGTGCACACTTGTGAGCACAGCCATCTGTACACACCCACCAGTGACACACATTGTGGCCACGAAGGAAACTGAGCTAAAAAAAAAAAAATTCAGCCAGAGAAGACAGTGAAACTCTGCAAGTTTGTCTTGTGTTTTTTTGTTTCCCCTGCAAAATCCTGATCTTTATCGTCTTTCACTTCATTGTTTTTTCATATATATTGAAAATTTACAACATGTCAGTAAGTTCACTGCCTGTCCATAAGAACATGAAAGGAATTCCCAGGAGATTCAGTATGTGAGGCACGATCCTAGTTATACAGAGGTTCAAAAGGTTGACTTTATGTTGCACACTTTGTAATTATAAATGTGCTGTGAACTCAGTTTCCCCCTCAAGAGCTGGAGTACTTTTTGTTCTGTTTTGCTCTCTCACTTTTTCCACAGATTTCAGATTGTTTACCAGGGTGAAAAAGTAGAAGACAGCAGGTGAAAAAGTCAGGGAGAGTTCATGTGAATTTTCCACTTTGAACGGTATATTTTTGCTGAGGTGAAAACATTTTTGTTTTGAAGATTCCAAATGGGAATCACGTCAGTCCTCTCTTCCAACATTTCTTTTTTGTTCTGTCAGCCTCGCTCTGCCATCTGCCGTGCCTCTCCCTTTCCCTGATCTTTCTCCTGTCAGAGTATAGATGTGTAAGTCACACAACAAAGTGAACTCTTAAAAATGACAGAATAGGCTTGTAGTAAATATTTTAGGTCATTTTTTTTTCTGCTTTAATTTCAAGTGGTTCTGTGTTGCCCACTTAAGACTTCTGTTTGTTTTCACAGTCATCATAGACATACAACACAGGTGCTGCCCTGGTTATAAAGAAAGAGGAAGCTAGCAGCTTTGACACATGATATTACACAATAATAAATAATAGCGATTATATATTAGGAGGATGGGGTTTAGATGTTTCTTTGTATTATTTCTAATGCTTTGGGATGGCATAAATGTAAATGGTATGTTAGTTCCAGAGGATTCCAAGAAAGCTGAAAAGCAAAATAAAAAAACCCCCACTATATTCCACTGGTCTTTTCTCTCTTGATAAGTCTTTGCCTCTTGAACTTCAGTGGAAGGCAGCAGGTTAATCCAAAATATATTATTTTGCAGTCTGTCAGAATGTTAAGAAAATGCAGGCATTCTATACTTCTCAAAGATTTCTTTCTTCTAAAGTCTTGTTATTTTCCCATCCCTCCCTGCTGTGAGATGTTATAACCTAAGGCCCAATTAATCCTAATGACCTGAACTTTATGCTCCTTTTTGCTCTGCTTTTATGTTGTATCCAGGCATTGTCTGAACTCATCAATTAATCTGCTTTAAAACACTTTTCTTTTCTTCGATCATGGGGCTGTGAGCCGTGGTTTTGGTGCTCCTGTTGTGCCAAAGGTCTGTACCAAGCTGAGCCACGGGAAGGTTGATGTTTTCAGGAGCACTTTAGGCTCTCTTTGATCAGAAATCGAAACCCATTTTTGTTTCAGCGCTTTGGTCAAGAGCAGCCACCCTTTGAAAATGCGGTGGCACTCTCGGTTTGATCAAATAAATGTTGTAATAATTGTCATGACTGAAGAATAGACTGTATCTTCAGAAATGTTCCTGTCCGTTGCATTCGTAGTCTGTGCATGCGTACGTGTTTTTGTTCATTTTGTTTGTGTTTATCTAGATATGGATGTTAACAACACACCTGCCAGCTTTTACACTAAACGTAACCTTTGAAATCAACGCTGCCAATGCTCGCGTTTGCTAGTTAGCAGGATAGCCTACCGTGTACTAGTTTTCAGTTAAATTTGGATAAATGCCATAAACCAAGAAGCAGTCGGGTTTCATCGTTCTTTGTTGTCGCTTTTGACCCAAGCGGAAATTTGCACCTTTTCAAATGCTGTGCTAAACATGTTCTTAAACTCCTGTTCCAAAAATTTTATCCATTCATCTCCAAATTAGGTACTTAACATGTTGGATGATAATGTCAGCTCGGAGCAGTCCTTGAAAATTTGATGGCAGTTTAGCCATCAGTCATTTTTATGCTTACAAGCTAGTGATTATATTTGTTCCTTACTTTATGCTAATTCCAAAAAAAAAAACCCCTTACATTTGCACATTTGTTCACATTTATCCTTACATTTGTCAGTCTGACTCCACCTCCTTGCATACTTCATGTTCCTCACAGGATGTGTCCACAGTATCTGGGTTCCCCAGTGCACCAAATCGACCCGGCACCTTGGGCCAGTCTCAGTCAGTCAGCAGTATCCCGAGGTTGTCTCCCAAGGCTGAGACCAAGAAGAGGAAGGCCCCACCACCACCTCCTGCCCCTGCACCCAGAATGGAGCACACCACTGTTGAAAGCTGTCAGGTGAGGAAATAACTGAGCCTGGGCTGAATTTATCTGTGTGTAACTCATACCAGGTAACAAAATATTTGTTGAAGTACACACAAAATAAATTAATTATTGTATAAAGATGTAGTGCATATAAACTTAAATTAAAAACAGAGTGTATGAATGGCACTATATGGCTGACACAGTCAATTTTGTGCATCTTATGAAAGCCTGTGAACCCTGTGAGATAGCGCTCAGCTTTCAACACTGACCTGATGGAGTACGTGTGACAGCTGCAATCTGTCTGATGCAGAATTTCCTTTGAGTGTTTTGACCTCAAAGTCAGAGTGGCCTGCATTGTCTACACTAAGCACCAACTCCCTGCAGTCTCATTATAGTGTTATGGAGGCAAGTTAGTAAATGTTGTTTAGCAACCAACATCCTTCTGCCCTCCCTCTGATAATAGGTTTTGTTTATTTTAAGGAGCCAGGGTTCTTGATGAATGTGATTGAGCATCTAAGCATGCTATCATCGCCCTCTTAAAATAATGGCCAGAAAAGACAAACTGAACCAAATATAGAAAATATGCCCTTTAACAAGGCATTAATACACATTCACTGTCAACCCATTTTCTAAAGTTTTGGTTTTCTTTATTAGCGTAATTAAAATGTAAATATAGATATTTTATATTCCTGTGTTTTGCAGCCCTCTGTGACTCCTGAGTCACAGGCTCCTTATAGCTGCTGTGTAGACAGAGATGGTAATTTATCTGTCCACCTGTCAGATTAAGAGTTATGACAGATACCAGGGCTCAAATAACCAGACAACACCGGGACCCACAAGAGCAGCTAGAACAGACCAGGAGTTGGGAAGGTTATCCAAGGACTCGATGGCTAGACTAATAATAGATTTCTCCATTTCGCTCTTATGCCTTCTCTGAACTGCTAGCCTGCCACATGTATATTAATGCAAGTCATACTGTGGTGCAGGTCAATCATCATGTTTCATTGTTTTTAAGTGTTCAGCTGTGCGCCTCATACAGAGGAAAAAGTCAAAAGTGTTGATTTTTTATTTATAAACACTGAGATAGATGGTGACTGATAAATGAATGATGCTATTTTTAAATGACTGACAACTGTTTAATTAAAAAGGGATGTGATTAGTCAACATGAGGACACAACAGAAGTGTGAGGTGTCAGGCATTAGCGTGTTCATGTTTTGTAAGCGTGACTAAAGAGATTTCGTTTTTATGACACTGAAGAATACCATAGCAGTGAGAACTTCTCAGGACGGTTACTGAGGGCATATCAGGACACTGGCATTAGAGCTCTTCATTCCTGAATCTATTACATCACATTTAAAAGTTGTACTCTCTCATTTACATTAAATTTAGCATTGTAGTTGCTGGAGGCGGTGCGGTGCTAAACTGTGGGGGAAAAAAAGGAAACTGGCACGCTTTCCTGTCTGTAGAGGAGCTCGTCATCTTCTGAAATTTCAAGCTCCAGTGAAAACAGATGTCATGCTATAAATTTTATTTGTCAAGCAAATGGCCCAAATAGCTTTGCATAATGCAGAAACAAACAGCTGTAGAATGTGGCAAAACTGTATATATATATATATATATATATATATATATATATATATATATATATATATATATATGCCTTTTGTCTATGAATCTACCACAGCCTGTGTCATTTTACAGTATGAGAACATGTAAGCTTAAAAGTGTCTGAGCACAAGAACTGGCTACATAATAACAGGTGTTAAACTTTTCTTTATCATTTATTTGTATGTTGATCATTTATTCCTAGTCATGTGCTTATAATGCAAATTATCTAAAAAAAAAACAAGATGCTTGTGCATTTTCATTTAAAGCTTGTGTCTTTATGTAAAGTGAAGCCACAAACAGCAGTGTCTTTTAATCTAGCTTAATGTGTGCCTATTTCTCAACCTAACCAATAGCAGCCTTTTGACATCAAATGAGAAAACGGTATGGATATGTGTAATTAGTAAAATAGAGTTCAGAAGCATATGAATGTCTTTTTAAGAAGCTAGGAGTTTTTGTTCATTTACTTTGTAACAAACATTCAAGAGGTCTTTGTTACAGAACCATTTAATAACTAACTGCTAGAAAAGAGTTCTTTCCTACTATCAAAACTGGACTCAGGTTTCTTTCTGAGATGGCTGAAAAGCTTCTGACTTTCTCCATATTTTCCAGAAATTTAACAGAGTTGGCGTTTCGTGCAGTCTTTCAGAGTTTTGAGAGTCAGAGGCAGATTTTTTTACACGAAACAGGTCATCTCAGGATAGCGCTCCGTGATGACTGTCCTCATTATAGACTTCCCTCTGCGCCAAACAGGCTTAGGTAGTCAACTAATTATGACTTACAAGACACAGTAATTGACACTGGCATTGCAGTATAAGCTATAAGAATGATGAGATTGATTTAATGAAGCTAAATGGCTTTAAATAGACATCGAAGAGGCGGAGATCACTAAGTTTGGCCATTTAAATCATACAAGGAACATAGTTCGATTAACATCAATGACAAAATTAGGAGGGTCAGACCCTCTTTGTTGTTGACCGTAGAAATAAAGTATTCTTCAAATGAAAGGTCAGAGAGAAAAGCCAGCAGTAAGTTACACCCTTTGTGTCTGCCTCCAGTGACTGATGAATCTTGCAGTTAGAACTGACCTGTATGTAATCTGGATGAGTTATTTATCCAGATTAGTTTTTATTACTTATATAAACTACTTGATTCACATAATAAAGTCCCGATTCAGGATTCATGAGACAAAATTTCTGTAAAACTGTTAGGAAGCTAACCGCTGCTGATACAGAGATGTTGGTTATTTTAGCCAGAGGAAGCTGGGTATAAATTTTTGTTTTTGATGTTGACATTTTCTGATTTAAAAAGTAGAGGTTAAAGTTTCTGTAAGCATTTTAATAACAATTATATTATAATTATCCATCCATCCTCTTCCGCTTATCCTGTTCAGGGTCGCGGGGGGTGGGGGGGTGGAGCCTATCCCAGCTGCCATAGGGTGAGAGGCAGGGTACACCCTGTACAGGTTGCCAGCCTGTCACAGGGCTGACACATAGAGATAGACACCAGTTAACCTAACCCCAATAACTGCATGTCTTTGGACTGTGGGAGGAAACCAGAGAAGACTGTGAGAAAACCCATGCAGGCACAGGGAGAGCATGCAAACTCCACACAGAAAGGCCCAGGCCAAGGTAGATTCGAACCCAGACCTTCTAGCTGTGAGGCAACAGTGCTAACCACCATGTCACCGTTAAACATAATAATTATGTTTATGTTTATATTAAGTTGACAACTCGAAGCTAGAATACAGAGCCAATAGAGCCCAATTGCAATGAGAACATCTATTTTAATATTTCATTAATATTTTTAATATTTTGCTATAGTATATTGTATTATACAATAATAAAAGTGATTTGCTGAAGATAAGTTTGAAGATAAGTTTACAGCTTTATTTTATTTACTTTTTTCCAGCTCAACAATCTGTCTATGACTTTATGAGAGCCAGACTTAATTGACTTATGTTTTGGAACATCGAGTTCAGAGAAACACAACCTCGTATTTTCTTTTTTCTTTTTTTGTTTCTCAGCAGTGATAGGCAATCTGTTTTTGTGGTTTGGGAAGGAAGCCGTGACTGCGTTGCCTTGTGTGACAAAGAAATTGAGAGAAATTCTGAGCTCTCTGCTTCACTACCCTTTAAAATGAGATACTTCTTGAATAAACACTTTTATTTTTTCCTCTTGTGCGTTGCTGTGCGTACAACAGAACAACTGAAGCAGGGAATAAGAGAGGTGATAAAGAGAAGTGAGAGACTGCGAGACTTTCACAGAGACACAAAGTCAGAATAAGGGAACATCAGCCTTATCAGCCTTAAGAGTATTAGATGTGTGTGTGTTTGAGTTGTACAGCATTAACAATGTATTAGCCGTGGGGGTCATATTTCCAAAGTGCAGTACAGCATGAAATCTATTTGGCATGTCCTTAGCACCACCCTCACCTTGCAGGAGGAGGACACGACAGTTCAGAGGACAGAAACATTAAAAGAGCAAAGGTGAAAGGAGAAAGTTTTTTTCCCCATTCATATATTTATTTGTAACATATTTTTGGATTCCTGTCACCAAATGACAAAGCACATTTAATTCACATTTCTGCCTTTAGTACTCAGCCGATCAATGCTGTGTTAATGTCCCTGCAGTGCTCATATATTTGGTTATTGGCAGCCTTGTATACATGTGTATACCAAGCAGTTTCTTGTTTGCTACTGGATATGTGTGGAGTTCCTGCATGGATTTTTTTCCTTCTTTTTCCTTTCCTTTTCTTACTCTCTAGCTCAAGAGAGCAAAAACAAAGGAAGATAAAAGTTGGGGGGAAAAATGTGTTTATTTGGAAAGGTATAGAAAAAGATGTTTACCCATGTGTCATATGGCTCTACGGTGTCAAGAAGCAAACAAAAAATATCTGAAAAGGTTGCGCACAGAGACAAAAACACTACCAGTGCCAAAGCAAACACATCCTCCAGTATACTGAACATCTTTCATGTATCTTTCGTTTGGCGCTGTCAATTTTGTTGATTTGTGCAAAAGCAGCGGGTGTCTGGCTCAAGCAGGACAGCGTACATTTTACAAACTTCTTAAGAAGAGTCTGGACATAGCTGTCCAAAGCATGTAATAGAAAACTTATTCTGTTTTCTAATCTCAGTCTAAATGGATCCAAAATCGTCAATGTGCCGTGCACTCTCAGGTGATGTGATTGTATGGTTATCGTGACTGAAGTACTGTAAGATGGCACTGCAGGTATTCTTTTCAAACACACTGACCCCGAAGGCTGTGTTAGTATTATTTAGGGGCCAGGATTAAGGGGACAAATGCCCCCGCCATGTGGCCTCTGTAGGACGAGATCTGTTTTCACTTTGCTGTCAAAACATCTTATGTATGAAACCAAAGGTCTGTTCCAGGAAGCAAGCTTAACAAACTCTAATCCTAACCCTGGACTCTTGAGTTGATTAACCCTAAGTTGGGAAACCTTTGGTCCCAAAACAGACCAGAACTGAACAGAGTTAGCACAGTCAGCTTTTAATATGCCCACCCTGAGTTAATGCGTGAGCTAGTGTGTAATAGGAGAGAAAAGATAGTCATTATTAATGGAGCTTCGACCATAATTCACCATGTTATCTGAGCTCACATTTTTATCCACTACAGCCACAAATGAAAATGAATGCATCCCAGTTTTAATGGCTCATGAAGCCAGACTTTTACAGTTTATTACATTAGGGTTTTAAATCTATTTGCTCAGCTGGAACTTGGCAAGGAAATACTACAGGTGACAGCAGCTAAATATGAAAATATAGTCTTTTTACTTCTGCACCTATGATTCAGTTATGCTGGAATTATGCCATATGACAGCTGAAAAGACTTCTACTGTATGTTACAAGTACAGCATTTAATCACTATATTTACAAGAGTGTGTAAATATTTAATGTGAAATTCTGTCATATTATCTCAGTCCTTGCACTGATGATGGAGATTTCTTTAAAGAGCTCATGTGAAAGATAGTTATTGGGTAATCAGCTGTTATTTAATCTGGTTTCTAAAGATTAAACCACTGCAAATGATGTGTGCTTTGATAGTGAATGAGGAAATGAAGAGTCAGAGTTCACTTTATCTGGGCCAAAGAAGACAGTAACCATCAGATTTGTTACTATTGTTACTAGTCTCTCTTGTATTAACTATAATAAGGATACCTGAAATCAGTCTTGATTGAAAGCTAATTATATTGCAACATTGCAAAAACAAAGTATTTGCAAATTACTCCTCATAGTTTTAGTTGTAGTCTGCTCTAATTGCTCCGACCGCTCACCCAAAACACACCGTGCATATTTACATCATAAATGTAGGCAAGGGGTCAAGAAAACATTTCAGTGCAGTAGGGGAAAAGTGGGTGACAATGGAACTGGGTCAACCATATATCTTCTCCAGATCTCTAAAACCCTCTTTACTTTACATGTACAGCTACAGTTTTTCAAGGCACACAAGAGTACAACTAACTGGTGTCTTCACATTTTTAGACAAGTCCAGCTGCTTTATTATCTCTCACATGCACATAGATACACATACATTTGCAAATGCTCTCGTGCATTTTGGTGTGTGTAGGCACACGCAAATACAGAGCAGCCCCCTCTCATACATACACATACTCCTTTTCACATTCCACATTACTCTTGTTATGTTGCCCTGTCACAAAGCCCTTCACCCATCAAGAGTCCTTCAAAAACAACTGATGAATGGTCACGCTACCAGGTTGACGCCTCCATGGGTGGCCCTATCTGATCAACATGCTCTAACTTGGGGCCCTTTGCCTTCCAAACCTTGCAGTGGAAATTTTATTCGACAGACCAGACTGTCCCTGTATCTCCTGTACTTTCTCTTTGTGAAGATGCATTTCCTTTAAAGGTGCTGGTTTTTATATTAAAAAAATATATATATATAAAAACCTCTGCAGTCAAAGAACAGTAGTAAGAAATTATTTTGATCAAACATGTGACCAGTTTATTTCTTTAATTTTCCACTAGCTTTCTGAGTTTAGATATATACAAAATAACCCAAAGTGCATAATTTTTCACTCTAGGCAATAATCTCCAGTCCAGACGCACTTTATAAGACAAACATTGCAGAGAATAGGAAAGCTTTGACTGGCTGTTCTCTTTCTTCATTTTGTTTTCGTCTTGCTAGTAACTTTACTGTAGAACAAACAAACTCTTGATGAAACAGTTAAGTTGGATAATCAGATGATAACCTCCCTCAATCTTTCCTTAATCATCCAAATTAAATGGAAATCCCATGACTTAGAGTTATCTATGTTGTTGTTTTAAGGGTGCTGTCTGCTATTAAACCTTTAGGGATATTTAATATATACCGTAAAATACATCTGCTGCTGTGATAATCATAATGTATAGCCTGATTAACATATGTAGATATATTTAATGAATTTCAATTGAACTGGAAAGATATTACCATCTCTGAGTATTTCCACATTAATTTTTATCATTACACAACTTAATTATTATACTGTGTACTGTATGATGTAGATGATGTAGAGTAACGTCATTCACTTCATCTACCTTTTATCGAGTTTATTTGACATTGTTTTGATGACCTTATTGTACTTAATGCATGAAAAAATATTGTCTTGAAGATGCTGAAACACTGAATTTGAAAAGCAAATGCTGGAAATATAATCACTAAACAGCACCCACATAGTTTATAGATCAGCAGACTTTGCACTCTTATTAACTTAATGTATAGTGTGACTTTGAGTGTAGTATATTACAGAGTTCTGGGCTTCAGTCTTTAACAATCTTAAGTACATGCTGCGTTCCCAGTCATGGCGCCAATAAGCTCATGAGAGTAATGCACACTTAACCATGCAACCCTTAACAACCCCCTAATCTCTACACCAGCTCAGCCTGAGGTATGAGATATACTGTTCCTTCTATCGTGTGTGCACTTTGGTGCATATGTTAGTGTGCCTATGTAAGTGTGTGCGTGTGTGTGTGTGTGTGCGTGTGCGTGTGCGTGTGCGTGCTCACACAGAAAAGTGTTGGGCATATGCTTGTGTATTGAGGCCAGTGTTCTCTTCCCTTCATAGCAGGGCTTGACTCCAGTGTTTAATTCTACAGCGAGCACACACAGACATGCACGCACACATACAAAAACACACATCCATCTTCTAGGGCAAGTCAGTCATCCATTGCAACTTCAGCTATTGTACACTCGCACTGGTATGCCTGCATTCATGTATATTTGAATGCTAGAGAGGGAGAGAAGTAGGAGACCAAAGAAGAGAAAGCCAGTCAGTTGAGGGCCATTTGGATTTCCATAGAATGCCATATAGTGAGTTCACTGAGTTCACATGTGTGAACCCAGTATGCCTGCAGAAATGCAAGGTGGCCTTATCTCTCTTTTGTCCTGCTGTATGATGCAATGCTACGTACAACTCTAGGCATGTTGTGTGTTGTGTTTCAGAATGAAGAAAAGCTGAAAGCATAAAGAGCAATCGCCATTCGAAATGAGGTTATCTATACTGTTGGTGCCTGCCCAGAGCACTTTTACATTGGTTCTTTGAAAATGGTCTTAATAGAGAGTGAGATGAACTTGAAAAGAAGCATGTGAATGCTCTCATCTGCTCATTGAAAAAAAATTAGTTCCCACATAGTTTTTCATTGATTCATTAGTTTGTCCCATCTGTCTGTGTTCAATTTTATTTTCTCTCCTTCCTTCTTTGTCCTTCTTGATCCAGTTAAAATTTCTTATTCAGTTTTTAGGTCCAGTTTCTTTTTCCATCACAGTGAAAAACACAAAACAGTATTGCTGTCATGAAACATCCACTGATATGTCTGTTGAATCACTGACCTGAATGTCACA
>JAMQGT020010496.1:0-17267 GCA_024447675.2 Pterophyllum scalare
GAGCTCACCATCTTGGTAGCGGCTCCGTCTCTTTGCGCGTCACCGACTCCAAGTTAAGCTGTGACAGCATCATCTTCACCGCTGCTTTTGTATCATCAGCCCTTTTGTTGAAAAACCGGGGCCCACACAAGCTTAATGTTGCAATATTTTTTATTGACACGTGTGCTCCTAGTTACATTACGACCGCAGAGCTATTTTTAGTCACTAATGTGTTTGATGCGCTCGCACTTACAAGGTGACAACTGAGCGCTAAAGTTGATTAAACAAAGCATCGAAGCAAAAAATTTGCATCAAGGATTTTTTATAATCGAGTTCCTCATTTGTAAGAGTAACAAACTTCACTTAAACTGCACAAAAGGCAGAGTCACAAGAGAGGTGGGGAATACCATGTACCTGGTGTTGTCAGCAAAAGAGCTACTTTGTGATTAAGGAGTGCTAGTTGGAAAGTATTTTTAAAAAGACTGTAGGTAAGTCAGGGTTTGTGGTGGAGTGTACAAAACCATTAAAAAACTGACACCGAAGTACTGATTAAGAATAAATATGTTATCTATGTGTAAAAGCAAACAGCAATAGACAACGATAGCCCTCTGTTGCAGCCCATTTGTGACTTGACGGACTACCATTGCCAAGTTAGGGTTATGTCTGTGAGGTTGGAGTAGGAATCAGTTCCCATGGCTTCATCTAGACATACAGACTATAGTTTACAGTGCAGGATTTTACAGTGAGAATCAAATGCTTCTGAGAGTTCACTAACAGAAGGCAGCACAATGCTGTTTTTATCCAGGGATGAAACACTGTCGTCAATGACCAAGAGTGCACCTGTTGTTGTGCTGTCAACATTTCAAAAAACCAGACCGCTGTGGTTGCAATATTTTAAGTAAGTCAGTAAAAGTATGCAATTGTAGCCTGTATAGATAGTAGAGGTTCTGGAAGCTCTGAAACTGGAATTCATTCAAATGAATGGGTGAGTGTGTCCAAACTTTTGACTGGTACTGTATTTCTTGAGAGTGGAGATGTCACATTTTTTTTCCTAATGGTACTACTATGGCACATTATCATGCTGCTGGTATAATACATGTTATGAAAAGTTAAGAGAACACTAAATCAACACAGTATAACACAAAGTCAGCTAAACCTCAGAGTTATCAATCTGACCAGGAAGTATAAACCACTGTAAATCCATTTCACCTGCTTTGGTAAAAATGAAAGTGACAACATGTGTACTGCAGTGGCAACAAGATAACCCCCAAAAGGAAATGGATTTGGAGGTGGCAGCCACAGACCATTACTCTCTCCTCACCTCTCCTGACTGAATTTTCTCTTGTTTCGCTTTTTGATCATGTCCTTGTCACTATTAGTAGCATTAGACTGTACCTACAGCCCACTCAGGTTGCACAGGTAGTCCAGCTCCTCCAGGATGGCACACCCATACATGCTGTTGCAAGGTGTGCTGTGTCTCCCAGCATAGTCAAGAGTGTGGAGGAGATACAAGGAGATGGGCCAGTAGGAGGAGGAACACTGCATTACAAAATAAAAATCAGAAATAGACTTCATGAGGGTGGCATGAAGATCTAAAATTTTTTAGTCGGGCCTGTGCTCACAGTCCTACACTTTTAACCAATTATTAGGATTAGGGGGTAATTACTTCTTCATATGGGGCAGGCTAGCTTTTTTAACCTTAATTAATAAAAAACTATAGTTTTTATTTACTCATGTTTATATTTGTCTAACATAAAAATTTCCTTAATAATCTGAAATGTGTAAGAGTGACAAATGTGCAAAAAATCTAAAATCAGGAAAGGGGCAAATACTTTTTCACAGCACAGTAGCTGAACAAAGACTGAGACTCCACATTATCTGTACCAGTGTATTGCACGCTTTTAACCTAGGCAGAGCTTAGTAAACTGCACTGCTTTTAAAAAAATGAGCGGTCCCTCTGCAGGGCCAATATGGTAATTATATATACCTGTTAAATAAAAGACCAGAAGGGAGGAAATAGTGATTAAAAGCTTTAGCGACGGACATTCTTCCAGCATTATCAAACCCACTTGCAGATATGTGTGTGATCTGAGGTGGAAGGTGCGAGTTTGATGAATTCTAAAAAAGTTGATACAGTCTTTAGTGGAATAACACAGGATGAGAGAGTCACTAGATGATAATTTGATTTAGCCTTCCTAATCAGGCTGGTGCAGATATTTCTGTCGCCTGGAGAAGTCTTCAGGGAGAGACCTTGGATCTCACTGGTGCTTTATCTCTGTTGGTGATGGTAATAAAGAGTACAGAGCCAAGCACTATATCTGCAACTAATTCTATTTTTTAATAGTGGCATATAAAATATTAAAAATATTAAGTTTTGAAAGTTTGAAAGTTTTCCAATTCCATGGTTGGATCAGTAAAAGAGAAAATATAATCAATGACAAGTTGCATTAAAAAATCTGATAATTTCTTGTAGTGGTAATTTGTGAATAAGGTTTGGAGATTTCATGCAGGTGATGAGGCAATGATTATTAATATCAATGTTAAAAACTCCAAACAGAAGGTATTTGTTTGGCATTTTATCAATTAATGTTAAGAGGACAGTTGGTTTGGTGGGTTTCTATGAGCTAAAAAAGATTTCAAATTTAATATGTTGTAAGGGAGCCTGAATAGGTTAAGATCCCAAATTATTAACATGTGGGAGAAAACTGTCCATTGATCAAAGTTGTTTTTAAAGTCTCCCAATCCATCGAGTGCTGCTCAGGGTGGGAAGAATAGATGAATTATATTTTTTAAAAGACACACTCAGGGTGACTTTGATGCCTAAATAATAACTTTATCTTGCACTTTTTAATACACAGCTCGAAGTCTTCCCAGTTTGGATGAAATCGCACATTAAAAATAAGTATATATGTCAAAATGCACAAACACACAGTCAAACATATGATCTTACATTGCTCACACCACAAATGGCTTTTTGGTATTAGCAATACCATACAGGATGTCCATGGCGTCAATATCATTATTGGCACTGTCATCGACAAACATGAGGTCGGTCAGAAAGTCTTCATTAGCAAATTGTACTCCTTGTCGGCCCTTAAAGATTTGCGCATGATAGCACTGACGGCAATGTTGAACAGGAGTTGAAAGTTCACATCACCTTGACAGACACCAGTTTAAACAGTGAACTCTTCGGACAACTCATTGCTGATTCTAACCGAGCTGGATGAACTGCTGTAGACTGATTTCAGTCATTTTTGTGTCAAACGGACCCAAATTTTGCAGCAGTCTTCAGTGGAATATTAACTAAACTTTCACATGGCACCTCACATATTTGATACTTCTATAAGTATGATTTTTTTTAATGCCATTAACCAAACAATCCATTATGTGATGCCTTAGTTGGATTGAGTTTTTTCTAAAGCATATAAATGTTGTCTCAACCAGAAAAGTCACCCAGTAATTTTGGTTAGCACACTAAGTGTCAGATCCAGATGCTATTTTAAGCAGCTCTGTTTACACTTAGTCAAATACATTAATCAAATTACAAATCTGTCTGCATACTTCTTTATGTTTTCCCAGGCTAATGCAAATCAGGGTCAGTCACCAGCTACCTCAAATGCCAGTGTACAAACTAATGATGAAGCATGCAAGCTAAATATAAATCCAACCACCAAACTAACAAAGGCCACCTCCCATGGACCACGTGCAAGTCAAAAGTTTTATCATCTTCGGAAGCACTCATTCAGATCACCTTCCAAGTCCCGAAGATCAGCGGATGCGTGAAGTGATTAGTGATCACACTCATTATGTTTGATGCACAGTGAATGAGTTCAAATGACTGGAGCCTTTTTTCCCCTCATGGTTTAATGAGACAGACCAGTGTCAAACTTCAGAATTATTTCAGTGTAAATTCAGCTGCTATCAGCTGGAACAGATTCTGTGAGAGGCCTTTTCCAGAGACTGATTAATTCTGTAGCTAAACTGTGATGGATTAAGGTGGATTTGCACGTTCGTCTCAGAGGGAAATGCTTTTACAGCTTTACAACATCTAGCTAGAAACCATCTCCAGCAATGAGAGGAATCAAGTTTCAAATGTTTGTAAATGCTTCTTGTATTTATCACTACTACTTTTTTTTTTTGATTTGCTGATACCAATTCAGCCCAAGATGCATTCATTGAATTTTGTTCATATGGGAATATATACTAGATTTATTTTCGGGAATTAACACTGGGTATATTAATTCTATACGGAGTGCTACAGGCTGATTTAGTCTATACCAAGGAAATAAAAAGCTCAACAGCAAGAGGTTTTTAAAGCAAAGATTTTCCCCAAGGAAAGAACACGCACACTCCAGCTATTTACAACAGGAAAAATATAAAAGGTTTTCATGGAAAGACTGTAGATCGGATACCAGCTGTGCTGTGTGATTTGACAACAGAGAGTACATTTGAAATCTAACATCAAAATGTCACAGGTTATTACTTTTAAAAGTGTTTAGAAGAGCTAGGCCTGCTGGTCTAAGTTAAAAGTTAAGTAATATAAAACTAGCTACATCAGTAGGACAGAAGTGCATTCTCTCAGAGATGTCAACTAAGGACACACAAGAAAACAATCCTTCCTAGCTCCCTCTTTGCCTTACTGTTTACAGCACTTTCTTATGCATCATCCTTTCTGTTCAAGTCCTTTAATTCACAGTCTTCTGATGTGTTTCTCGTGTCTCTTTCTCTGTGTCAGTTGCAGACACTATGATACAAGGTGCTGTCTTCAAAGACAGCCATGGCATTAATGTAGACAGTGACACTGTCATTAGATACGACACTCACACCATTTAACACAATAAAGCACTGTAAGTCAAGGCCCATTACTCCTGAGTGATGACATCACTCCCATTTGATCCTTCGTTATGATGTCGTGGGTTTGAGCTGGGCTCAAAATGAGGGATAAACCTGTCTGAGGATAAATCAATGAGGCTCAGCCTGTTTTGAATGTTTCTCCTGCACTGTTTTCGGTACCTACGTTTAGCCCTTCTGTCACAGCTGAAGCAGAGGACAGTGAGTGCAGCACTGCCAGGCAAGATCACAGTTAGGCTAATAGGCTTTCTCTGCACTGCGTTTAGAGATAAAAGTTCATCAATGCACAGCACATAATAAGCAAAACCTAAAAAATTTGATGCTTATGCATTATATCACTGTTAGCATGCAAAATAAAAATATGTAACCCAGACATAAATCAGGAACAAATTCCTACTTTCATTATAGTATGATCTATACCTATGAGACATCACGGTGTACAGATACATTAAATACTGTACAGAAAAAGGCCAACACACAAGCAGTGTGCACAGGTGTTAACAAACGTATTCATCTTCAGGCTCGTGAGCTCCTGTTCACGTGGGCAAAGTAGAGGAATTTTTTCATGTGTGTCTACATTCATATTCATCAACATGCTCACACACATTTTCAGATTTTAGTGTTACAGTTTTTATCAACTCTGTTTTGGTTCAGGACTGATTGTGTTGACCTACTCGGTGCTACCAAGGACAATGAATATTTATAACACAGAGAGATTTCAATTAAATGGATCTGTAACAACGGGCCAAAATAATAAGGGTATCAGTTTTTTTAAAAAAAGGGGAAAAAGCTTCTTTTTTTTTTTATCTTATTAAAATTTGATTTGTTGTTATAATTGCTTTTAATGCAGGCTACAGGAACAGTTGCTAACATGCATTTCATCAGATTGTATTTCGTTCAGCTGGCTAAAGGTTCAAGAAATTGTTAGACAATAGACAATTATTTTCATAAAATTTGTGGAAGCTACAGCTACAACACAATTACATTAGCTTAGCTAGAACACAGTATGGCTGTATCTTCCCAAAGTGGAAAAGATTTGCCCAGCTAGACCCCTTCATCTAACTTTGACAAGAGAGGAAATGTGTTTTCTAAAATACTGAACCAGTGTCCTTCACGACACACTGCATGTTAATCATCCCTGTTTGTTCCAATTCACAAAAGGTTTGCAACTATGTGCACCTTTCCCTGACAGCTGGTTCCTTAAATGAGTCCTATTCAGCCATATTTTGTGTCATATACACACTGTTACAATGGTATGAAACTGTAAATGGCCAAGGTTTCAATTAATAAGATCAATATATGTACAAGTCACCTGTCCAAATGACATTCTCCCAGAAGTTTTGTGGTTTTTCAATGCGCATTTTGTCAAATTCCAGTGTCGCTTTTTTATGATTTGCTTTCACCAGTGGTGTCCTGCTAGGTCATCTTCTATTAAGTCCACTTTGTTTCAAACAGTGACGGATGGTGCGATCTGACACTGATGTGCTTCAACCTTGGAATTCACCTCTAATCTCTTTGGAAGTTGTTCTGAGCTCGTTGGTTACCATCCATATTATCCATCTCTTCACTTTGTCTTCAATTTTCCTCTTGTGGCCACGTCCAGGGAGGTTAGCTACAGTCCCGTGGACCTCAAACACCTGAATAACACGTGCAACTGTAGTTACAGGACCATCAAGCTCCTTGGAGATGGTCTTATAGTCTTTACCTTTAATATGCGTGTCATTGATTGTCTTTCTCATCTCCTAAGACAGCTCTCTCCTTAGCTTTCTGTGATCCATGTTCAGTGTGGTACACACCATGACACCAAACAGTACACTGACTACTTTTCACCCTTTAAATAGAAGTTAACAGAAGTTAGAGGACACCTGTGATGCTAGTTATAGGACACACCTTAGTTTAACCTATCCCTATTGTCAACTCATTTTCAATCTTTCCTATGGGGTACCATCATTTTTGTCCAGGCCAGTTTCAGTAGTTTGTTTTTTAAAATAATTCTTTTAAACCATAATTCAAAAGTAATGTCTGATTTAGTTAGTCCAAGTTAATTTTCAGTAAATCTGTATTTATTATTACTTTTGTCAGTTTCAAGTTATTTCAGTGACCATTGTGGGTTTTTCTTTCTGCACCAGAAGGGCACCAACAATTTTGTCCATGTCTGTAAATGCAGTCCAATTCCCATCACTTCCTCAGTGCTAAGAAGAGTTCCAAGCGATTTCCTACTACATGGAATCTTCTGGCACAATATGCAAAATGTGACAGATACTGCCAAAGGCCCCATTTATCAACTGTATCCAGAAGGTGGGACACGTGAAAAGAACGCATTAATCGTCTAAATGCAATGAATGCCCCACAAACATACTGAATTTTTGATGGTGAATGCCTTTCTTAGACTGTGCAGTGTAGAAAATCGCAAATTTCAGCAATGACATGCTTCATTCGTCACATTATTTTCATTCTCTCCAGAGCAACAATTTGTTTTAAAGGGCAGTGCAGCTTCCCCCTTACATTGCACTTCTTAGTGTAAGACACTAGTTAGTGCCATCTTGAAATGCTAAACCATAACAGAAGCGTAGATTATTGCTCAGTGAATTACTTCAAATTTAAGCCATTGCTTGAGGACAGAAAAACCTCGGAAAGAAATAAGAATTCCTGGGACAATCAATAGGCCCCTTCTTTTCTTTCCGCACAAACTATTCATTTAAAGAGTCAATAGCAAATCTGTTCCACACATCACAAAATATCAGCTGCACAAAACTTTCCTTCTAGGTGAGACACTTGTGGCAAATTGCCTCTAACAAGATAATGACTTATCCATATAATAATGTGGCAGCACAAAAATGTTTATATCACCATGTGTGGTGACTAAGTAATACAATTAAACCACTGCAGTTGTGCCAAAGATAATCAAGGTTTTATAGTTTAATTAGCAAAGACAGCAGACCGTCCGTAATAAGTAAACCTCCGCAATCTTGGAGCAAAGGCAGAAAAACGAAAACCTTTCTGCAAAGCAAGTTCATCAGTATTTTAACACAACATTATTAATGTGACTCCATTACAGTGCTGTATAGCATCAAATGTGTTTAGCAAAAGCTGCATCCCATAGCGTCACTATAATAACTGCTTTTTTATAGAAGGAAATATGTCTTATCGCCTTAATTCAGGGCCTTAATTATTGCTCGGCTAATTAAAACATTAAAACAGTATCGCTTAAATGACCTCATGAGGAGAGTGGTAGTGGGGCTGAGATAAACATACAGCATTGTATGTGTTTAATGTTCCCTGCTATTTGAATTCACGTGCAAATGCACATGGACACACAAAGAAAACTACTCTGTGCTGCACAAACAGGTCTGTATTGATCACTCATTAATATTCATCAGCCCATAGAGTCTGTAGTGAAGAGGTTCAACAGTGTGAAGAGAGCTCAGGAGTGAGATGGGAATGAAAGAAGGCTGGGCATGAACTATAAGAGGCTGGAGGAGGAACACGATGAATGAGCTTCGAGGTAGGGGAGAAGGTCAGTTTTTTTTTTTAAAGTAGAAATAAGAATCAGAAGAGAGGAAATCCAAGTGAGGAAGCTAAAAGCTAGCAGGGAAATGGAGGTGTAGGGACCTTGAGACCTCTCTCCCTCTTACTGCTGAATCTTAAATAAGACAGGCAGAATGCCTGGAACAAGAGCTCTCCTTGTACAGCAGTACATAAACACTCATATGCAAACAATATGCGCATAACTTGAGTTGGGTAGCTCAAAAATGATCTGACTATATTCCATCACAGTGCAATTATTGCCTTATTGATTGCTGCTGTAGTATACTGATTGCCTTGTCTCTCAAATGTAAGGAAATAGACTGAATGTAAATAAGATTTCAAAGCAATGATAGCAAACAGAAAAGGGGGCAGCCTCTGTATTTGAGAAGCTGAAACCAGCATTTTTTTTTTAAATAAAGCTCAACAATTACTCAAAATTACTGTCAGCTACTGTTCTGCCAATTGTTTCCACACTAGTCCATTGAAATACAAATGAAAAAGTAGTCATCAGTAGCGAAGCTTCAACCAAGAAATTTGACATTATTACAGAAACCATCTGTCCATTTTCTTAAGCGATTATCCAACTTACTGTGACAGGGGCTGGCGCTTATCCCAGCTGTCATACGGCAATTCAGAATCATTTTTACAATTATTGATTAACCCAATATGCATGTCTCTGGACTGTGGGAGAAAAGCGCAGCACCTGGTGGAAACCCACACAGGCACAGGCAGAACATGCAAACTCAACACAGAAAGCCCCCCAGCCAACCTGAAGGTTCAAGCCAGGAACCTTCTTGCTATGACACAACAGTGCTAACCCATGCCTTATTATTACAGAAACCCATTTTTACATTCATGGTTGTCTGGCATACTCAATTGCAGTAACACAAAAACTTATAATTTGAAAAAATGTTAAAACGTTAAGATCTCTAATGTTACACTACCTAAATATTGATTAAATATAAACTAAACTGCAAACCTCTATCGTTATTCACACCTAAAAAAAGGCAAAGGTCAACAATTGCATTTTTCATCTTTACACTGACACATGGCAAAGGCATTTCTTGGCCGTTGTAGTGCTGAATTATGAGTGTGCTCACCGTCATTGAGGTCCTGCAGCAGGTTTTCCTGACCAGAGAAGTCAAGCTTCACTTTGATATTGACAGTCAGTGTCACAGTCTGGCCCGGCTTTAGAGGCAGGTGAGACAATGCCTCATCCAACTCCCAGCTCAGAAATTCCCCAAAGACTTTCTCTGCATGCAAGAAAAAGAGAAACATAAACAATGAAATAAAGAAATATTGGGAAACAAATGCCAAGGAATTTCCCACTGGGATACAAAATGGCCAGAGGTGGATGCAAATAACCTCAGAGAGAGATTGTTGTGCATGGAGCCATTCAAATGCAGCTTGCACAAATGTGTGTTTAGCAGAAAACCTCAGTTTACGCACCCAGTTCTGGTCTGTGTATTTTCTACAAAACCATAGAATGAAAAAGAAAAGACATCTAAGTTACCTGCTGCAGTTTGCATCATACAAAGTGTTCTTCCGCGGTAAGATTTCAAGAACAACAAAGCTGCTAATTGATCTCTTACCTACCAGTCTCTCGGTGCCTGTCACTATACCTGATGCTCTAATTTATGCCTCAAACCCCTTCTACCTGAGAAAAATGCCTCAGCTGCATCCACTTCAGACAGAAGAGCCAAATGAATGATACATCACCTGCATAAAAGCATGTGTTCTGTCTGTGCAGGTGAGCCACTCCTGCTCTGAGGGATTGCAGGAAAAGCAAGCAGGCTGGGTTAAACACGCACTTACAGAATAAGGTGAAATGCAAGCTCACTGCAAGAACAACGGTTTACAGTTCTCTGCCTGATTCATAACCAAAGCATGTAAAAATCCTCTAAGAGGATGTGAACAGAGGCAGCATTAAATAAAGATGTTGTGAATAACGCTCTGGTTTAAATATTCATAAACTCAGAGCTTTTTGCAGTGAATTAAAGGAGAGAGAAAAAAGGAAGAGAGGCAATGAGATAAGTTAAATGAAATAGGATAGGGAAGAAAAAACAAACCATTCACTTAAATATGCAACATAAGGCGTTGTATTTCAACAGGTAGACAGCTAGGATTGTGGATGACTTTATCACACTCTTTAATCACAAATCACGAGAAACAGTAGCAGAAATGATGCCTATACGAGCTGTTACAGGGCGAGAGGCGACATACATCCTGGACACGTCGCCAACAGTTATGCAATAAATTAAACCACTGTGAAGGTTTCGTTTGTTATTTCAACTTTACAGTAACCATCAAGATCGTGTTGAATTTGTGTGATGCTTCTGGAAAACAAACCATCTTCCAAATTAAGATTAAAAGTCCCTAGGTTAATAAAATGAATAGCAAGACATATTTGACATTATCAAGTGTGAAATGTATCGAGTACAAGTTTGTCTAAAATTATACATTCAAAAGCTGCATTTGAGACTTGCATGAGTACATCCTTCTCTACAAGATGGCAGTCAGTGTAAAAGCAACAATTATTAAGAATCACTAGACACAACTAATGGGATGGAGGATCTGATTGCCTTTGTAATGGCTCAATCACAACAGAGAAAAAATAGGGTGGCAATCTCATTTCCACTTAGTGGTTGTCTGGTGATTGCATTGATTTTATTTATTTTTTTCGCTGTCAGAGACCAAATGCAAGTAGTTGCATTGACTAAGATTGACTGCAAGGCAGTGGGAGGCAACCCGTCTCCAAACAATCCCGGTCTGACTCAGATTGACTGCAATCACTCTCAGACAAGATTGGCGAAGGTTTGCAAATAAATGCAGACAGACGGACAACACACTGCAATCAATCGGAGACAGTCTACGCCAATAAGCACAACTCGTCTGTCACGTGTCTCTTTACAACTCAATTGGTTATAAAAGCGAGAGGAGCATTTTCAGTTTCACATCGATGAGGTTCTGGCTGGAAGCTGACTGTAAGCAGCTGATGAATTCACAGCAAAAGATTTGCAATTTTCTCCAATTTATCACAGTTAATCACCATATTATCACAAACAGATCGCATGCAACTAACGCGGGTTAGGTGACCCTAGTACTCCAAACAGAGTCATCCGGATGTAGTCAAATGACAAAGAAATGCACAGGCAACTGACAGCCAGCTCTGCCCATGATAACAAAGTCACTGAAACATTAATAATCCCCCATTTACCTTTTTGTTACGGGCTGTGCAGAGGAAACCATTTCATCCTCATGAGACATTTGATATGAATTTGTACAGAAGTGTTTCTGAAAGACAACCAAAGTGAGGTTTATATCCAGAGAAGAGCAATAAAGTAGTGGTGATGAACAAAAGGTCTGACAGCAGCTTATTTTCTGCTATTAAGAGGCAACTCAGTTTATGTTTACGCTTATTTAAATCTAATACAATAAATTACTGCTTTAAAAGCCTGTCTTTCTTATCTATAAAGTCTTTATGAATATATATTTATTTTTGAGAAATGGCGCTGTCTGATATTCCAAGATGGCTGTGTGAGCGCTGTGGCAGAAAGAGTAATGTTTTGTTTGTTTTGCCACAGATGTCTTCCTATTGTGACTGTGCTCATCTTTTATTCATTCAGCTCCCATAGAGAATGCAGAGAGAGGCTCTCTCAACTGTGGCCTGTCTAAAGCCACTACTAGGTTATGAAAAAGGAGGCACGGGTGGAAACAAGTAATATGATGACCAGGAAAGGCTAGTTTTGTCCCCACGGTGCTACAATGGGACACTACAGTCTCTGTCACCGGATTGGATCAGACATGCAGCCCAAGCATGAGATCATAATGTAGAGTATATGTATGACTGAAAAACCTCAGGGGGGGGACTATGAAAAATATGCAGTGCACAAGGGTAGGAGGTAGCATAAGTTTATCAATGCATGAAATCTGCCAACACATAACTCAACAGGGGCCAGACACAAAATAGGCAGTGAGAATTTATGCACCTGACACATTCTCACTCAATCTTAGTCTGTGATGTTAACCTAGTTATTAAGTTTCCATCAAAATTTAGCATAAATTTAGAATTTCTAGAAAATCAGCAAAATCAACACATTTCCAGCTGAACGGCTGGAGCTATTAATTCTTCCAGGTGGGCATCTTTAAATCGCTGCAGAAGTAAAAGCTCTTAGAAGATGATGTGAAGAGACACAATAAAATCTTAAATGAATGAAAAAGATGATGAAAACATGGTTTTTACTTTCATTATTCTGAGGAAAAACACATCTACTGTTTCCGTCTGCCTCCATTTTTCTCACTTTAAATTCTATTTTCTATTTTTCACTCAGCCATAGTGGGCTTCATGCATAATTATACCAACCAGATGTAAGAATGCTTTGTGAAATCTTTGCCTTTTGGATAACAAGTAATTCCTCCCAAACTCAATGTGAAACAACACTTAAAAAAAAAAAAACATTCAATTTTTTTTTCGATGTTTTCTTAATCTAAAAATTAAACACTTTGACATGAGTGCTAACATAGTTTTAAAAGCTAAATACAAATACTTGCCTACAAATACAGGTTCTCTCAGTAGTAGCAGCATTCCACATGTCACTGCAGTCAGTAAGCATAAACAGGCAGAGCCTCTTGTTCTAAGCACTGTTTCCATAACATATTACATGGGAATCCCAAATATATCCTAAACAACTTGATGAAAAACTACTCATCACATTAGATACAGTAGTTGGTACCATTTCTGTCTGTACAATCCAGACAAGTGCACCCCTTGAGCCAATTAGTGGACCTCAAGATGACCCTTTTTTTGTTGGTCAAAAAAAGTACATGAATGTTCCCCTGCCATGTAGATATTTACACCATTTCTTAAGATTTTAAGGTGCAATACGAGGGCAGTCTATGCTTAGCCAAATACAAAAGGAAATGAGGTAAAAATATTAATTTTACAATTAGTTTTTCAAGCTTTCCATTTCCTTATTTATTTAGGTTAAATGAGAAGCACATGCACAAGTAGTGCAGGGGTTAACACTGCCTAAGTTGGTTGTAGGTGAAGATGTAAAACAGATAAAGCTTTGAGTTGTCTTTGAGGCTATAATAATGCCATTGAAACACCAGTCCATTTTACAAGCACACGTATAACTAATAATAAAATATATAAAATCCCTGTGCACTATTTTTTTAAAGGTCAACTTTTGTACATCATCAAGATACAAACTGCAACTTATTACCATCCTAGTGACAAACCACAAAGTACACTGGCTGTGCCTTAGAGGATGCCATCTCAATGGCAAGCCACGATACCCAAAGGTACGATAGGTGTCTACTGTATGTTCCAAAACACACTAGATTCAGTGACTCTGACAGACAAACTTGACACACTAAGATGACATCTCTTTGTTGCTCTGTCCAAATCCTCTTGTTGCTTAGTGCACAGTTTCTTTTCCTCTCAGCCTCCATGGTTGATTGACTGCAGCTGGCAGGCTGCTTGTCAGTGTGACCTCCTGCCGATGGCACAACACTGGTTTAGATACGATGTCATGGCTGTATAAAAACAGTATTCAGTATTTCATTGTGAAGATGAATGGAGCATTGCAAATATTTCAAATTTTATCTATACATTCATATGTGCAATCAAGTTTTGAGAGCAAAGCTACTACTGAAAAAATGTTTGTGATTTTTTTTTTTGAACTACTGTTCTTAGTAAGAGTGCATCCTGAATGTAAAATTAGTCAAGACCACTTTAACCATTTCAACAGGAAGCACCATAACAAACAGCCTTGAAGAACAAAGGGAAACCCAAATTGAATTAAAAAAAAAAAAAAGATGTCCTGCAACACACTCCAGACAGAAGGTGATTTGACATTATAACGGCCTTAAAAGGTCTTGCAGCTCAGATGTGGTACTTAATTGCTTAAAGGGGTTCTTTCTTTGTACTGTAACGAAGCCTGCTGCGAAAGCTAACCCACAGAAATTGGTACAGAAAAGAATGGAATCTGGATTGCGGTCATTTTGCCACAATTAGATCAAATAATCAGAATCAGAAGCCTTTCTTCCACTTGAGTAGATATTGCAAAGCAAAAAAAAATGCAGAGGACAGAAGCTTGCCTTTTAATGTATGGAATGCAAGCATATTAGCACTCAAGGCTGTGCATCAAATCTCAATCCATTTCCAGCACTAAATGTAATATGTCAATTGCAGCCAGTGTTAAATACTGTGAATTACACAGAGGAGCCATTTCAGTGATGTATTTGAGAAGGATGCCTAGAAAAAGAGCGTTACAGAAAGACACATTGTTATGTCTTTTAAAAAAAAATTGGAAAAGATAAGCATTCAAAGAAGTGGAAGGGCTCAAAAAGTTTGAATCAAGATAAAAACTTAAGGCACAGGAAAGAAACTTGAAAACAAAAAGGAGGAGAATAATGATTCATTCAAAAGCCATTTGAACAACAGAGTAAGAAGAAGAGCTTTCAGTCACATCTTTTTTGGACAGTTTAAGTGCTTCAAACAAGACCCCTTTCAATAGTTGACATTTTTCATATTTGGGCTTAAATCCTGTCAGTTCTGAAGAACTACAGGATTTAAGATAAAACTCAGTGTAAAAGAACAGGAAAAAATATATTGTATTAATTTACTACTGGGTTTTACCAATCTGCTTTTTTCTGTGAACTATGATTTTTCACAAAGTCATTTGAATTTATTTAAAAATAATAATAATAATGTTGCCCACCAGTACTACCTCTCAGCCTCCTGGCAGGAGAATCTTTAGGTGGCACAAATTCCCTGGAAGTACAAGCTCTACAACACATAAATACCAGGTCTCAGTAGATCTTAATGAGGTGCATATGAGCCTCAGTGACTTTATTCATCACATCAATTGAAAAGAAATGGCTAAGTAAGAAAAAGGAATAAGATTGATAAGACTGTGATTGGCATTATTATGAAGAACTAAGTTGTCCAAAATTTTTAGTAGATGCATCTATGGCCTCAATTTGAAAATCCCTAGGTGACATGTTTCTCCAGTTATCATGTTCGCAAGATTTTCAGAAAACTTGACCGAGATTCAAACTCATCTGAGATTTTTAGTAGATGAATCTATGGTGTGAATTTGAATATCCTAGGTCACATTATTCTCAAATTATTGTGCTCACAATGTTGAAAGGTGGCCGCCCGCCGACGATATGAACAACATCAGCCTTTTTTTTTGTTGTTGTTTCAGGCTCAGTGGGGAAAAAAATGATTGGTGGTTGGATTCACCCATGTTCCAATCTTTGGGCAGTGTGATGATAGTTCATCCATGTCTGTAATATTATTGAGGCACTGGGTATTTTTTTTAATTTTTTTTGTTAATTCATCCAACTCTGAAAATAACATTCCCTGGGAGAAACGCTATATTTATCATAAAACATTCTCAACAATCACAAAGGGTACCACAGTTTTATTTCAAAGACAATGTTTGTTGACTAGAGAGACTACATCGTTCCTTGGAGTCCAGCCAGCAGGGAGCTTGGGTCTGTGAGATGCAACAAAGCTGTAAGACATCACTGGATGACTGTCTGCAAATCAGACACCATTTTTAGTCTTGTACTGTTTACCATTGATTGGCAAATTACCATCCACCTTAAATCAAGGACTGGACTGAGATTTTGTACAGAAGGCACCACGCAACAAGAGTAAAGCACAGCATCCCTCTCTCACCATGCTGTAGCTTAGTTAGGAATTCTATATCAGGCCCGGACACCAAAGGCCTCTGCTATCTCTACACAATAGAGTCCTCGGCATGCGAGAAAAACCAACAAAAGCTGGACAAGACTGGACCCATGAGCGTTAACCCTTGGGCAGAGGAAGCATGGAGCCTGTCATCACAGAATTCTGAAGCTATTTCAGAAAAGTCTGATCAGTTCTAGATAAAAGGAAACTGGCTCCCAGCTTCTCCTCCTTCACTCATCACTGTGTGATTAAATCCTCACTGATACCACAGGGATTCAAAAAGGTTTAAAAAATAAAATAAAAAATAAAGATTTGTGGCTTAATCGTTAATGTCTATATTTCTAAGGTTAAACTGAGAATATAAGGCATTTTCTTGATATGGTCCGCTTTGGTAAGTGAGAACCAACAGGGGGGTCCTGACAAAATTAGCAAGTGAAAATGTAAACAGACTTTTCCCTGCATCTGAAAAAGAAAATATAAAGATTTAATTTACACAGCAACATGGAATAAGAGGACAAAAGCACATACAGTACCAGTCACATCCATGAGTGTGTCCAAACTATAGACTGGTACTGCAGAACTGAATAAAACTAGCAATATTTTAGAAGAGATGGTTGAATCATTTAAAAAGTACTCATTATAAATTAAAATAATTTACAGCAAGAGTAAGTCGAGTAGCCTTGCACCACTGGAGATAGCTCTTGGAGAGTAAAGGAGTCAATAATGATGCTAAATATGATTCTCAACGGACACCATTTCTTATAGACTGGAATGCTCCAAGCTGTTAGTGTTTACCATGTGCTGACTGTCTATCCTGACTGACAGTGCAGGACTAGAAAAAGCTGGTAAGCCTGACGGCTGCTACAGGTTCTGTGGAGTTCTTAATATTGATGGATTTAATGTACTATAGCACTAGCCAGGAGTTCAAGTGGGATTTGGCACCAGTACAATCAGGTGTAGAGGTTCGTATGTGAGAAAAAGAATCACTTAGAAACAAGTCACAATAATTTGTAACAGTAGGCTAATAAGACACATGATTACATTTTGTAGCTTTTGTCCAATAAAAATTCCCCAGTACTTTGACTTAATGGTCTACCTTACAGCAACAATGTAACTGCTTTTGATTAGCACTTCGTAGTCATATACCAATGAACCTTCTCACAGTAAAGCAGCAGCAGTAAAGCAATCAACTGAACGTGTTAAA
>JAMQGT020010497.1:0-85000 GCA_024447675.2 Pterophyllum scalare
TCACTAACCCGTGCAAGGAATCCAGCAGCCAACGAAAGCTAGCCACCAGTTCCTGGAGCTTGGCTGTGATGGCTGCTTCCTCTTCCTCACAGGGGTCAGACATCAGCTGGTAGCACAGAGAGTCCACTCCATGGATGACCATTGTCCTCACCGCATCCGAGGGGCGCACAGCGTTTTACAGAGTTTCCCAGCTGTTGTGGCGGCAGCGTGGGAGGTGGCGGCGGCGTGGGAGGTGTCGTCCGCGGCGTGGGAAGCTTCATCCGCAGCAGCGCCCGCAGTGGCGTCGGTGGCATCGGCGACGGCAGAGGAGGAGTGGGGTGAGCCAGTGGAGAGGCAGATGAGGGAAAAGCAGGAGTCAGAAAAACACCGCCTGTTCTGACTACCTGCGGCTTGGCTGGGGGAGCTGCGCAATGTCGCCGGGGACCGTTCCAAAAAGCGGTTCCCCTCAGAGTCAGGCGAGTGCTGCTGTACAGCTCAGTGTCTGCGAGGTCCATTCTGGTCGCGTCCTTCTGTCATGTAACGGTGTGTAGCAGGCAGGTGAGGACCCCAATGCAGGACACTTGACTCGGGAGACAGACTTAAACTCAAAAAAACTGAGCTTTATTGCTGGAAACACGGAACTGGGCGAGGCCAGCAGAATAAGCTTGAACACGGGGGCCCAAGGAAAAAACACAGCGACGAAGATGACTACAAGGACGCGACAACAAGCAGGGGAAGACACAGGACTTAAATACACGAGGGCTGACATATCAGGGAAACACAGGTGCACAGTATGACACTAACGACACAGGACCATGACAGAATGATTAGTAGGGATCAGGTGTGATTGGTTGGTTAGTCTGTTCTGTTGTTCCGGTGATGGATGGTTATCTGTTTGGTTGGTGTGTTAGTTGGATGGCTGGTTGATCGGTTGGCTTGTCTATTGTTGGTTTCTCAGTTGGTTTGTTGGAAGTGACTGGCGATGTTTTGAACTGGTTGGTTGATTGGTTGGACAGTTGTTTGTTTGTTGTGATGGTTAGGGTAAGATCTGAGGGGTTGATTGGTCTGTCAGTCAGTCGGCTTACTATTTGGAATGAGTCGTGGAGATTTGGGCTAGGTCAATAGTCAGAAGCTGGATAAGTAGATAAGAGCAACAATAATCTGTGACTTTCATTTTGAACCACCCAAATACAAACACCTATATAGCCGTGTTCCTACCTCATCCTCAGCCTGTCCCAGTTCTTTTTTAAGCTCCTCCACCCTCAGTCGTAACTTTTTAACTTCTGCCTCATGGCTCTCAACCCTCCGGTTGGCATGGGCGAGCTCTGCCGTCTTCTCCTGGAATTGCTTCTTTAGCTTAGCATGGATGTGGCGAAGGTCAGCCAGCTCCTGAGGACACAGAAAGAAGACAGACTCAGAGAGAGTGACATTTCCATCACAGAATCGCAGAGCTGATTCACCAGCTCTTCTGTCATTGACTGACCACTACCATGATCTAGCTGCTGCAGCTTAATCCTCTGCATCACTATGTGTGATCCTGCTGAGTACATATCCAGTTGCATTCATAGGGCAGAACAGGACATCCCATGTGTCAGCAGGATCTTCTAGTAATGTTGTCAAGCTGCACAGAGAGATGAGCTCAATGGAAATTATTGACCAAATTTAAAAACAGCTAAGGTTTCAGTTTTTATAGATGGTGAAGTTTCTGCTCAACCTTGTGATATAGAGGGTCATAAAAGACAAACAGAAACAGAAAATCAAATTCAGTTAAAATAGTTTGAAAAATATATTGAGCTGAGTGTGCTGGTTATTAAATATTTTAAAAGAATCTATAAGTTATGAGTGCTTGAATAAATAAATATCAGCCGTGTACCAGTGCACCTTTTCAAAAACCGTTCAGAAGCGCTGGACTCTTGCATGAGGATTACATGAAACTCGGAAAGACTTTAAAGCATGAATTTTCTTATCGTGTGCTCTACAGCACTCACTTCAGGTTTTTGAAGCTTTGCAGCTGCAGGCAGAAGCAACCAACAGCCCTCTGTGAGGAGCATCAAAATGTGAAATCATCTCTTTGTGAGGGTGTAATTGCAGGTAGTTGTGGTCATGGTCAGGTTTAGTACAACAAAAGCTCCACTTGACTGGCTTCCACTTGGAAAAGTCGGCACTTGGAGCTAATGGCATGATTAATAATGCACCACTGTCACTCATTACACTTTCATGTAGTCCAATGGCGTGGACTCAGCCCCCTCTCTGCAGGCTAATGGCTCCCCAGACAGAGCAGCTTCCAAGAAGCTTTTCTGAACTTACGATGGAGAGAAATGAGATGCACACAGTAATAATAAAAGACCGAGGAGTGGGAACATCCTTATTTATTTAGATCTGTATTTCTGAGCTACAGCTTTATTAGGTATTAAATTATTATTTTATTAATAACCTCTATCTCCTCTATCTGATATATTCTCACTGAGATGGCACACAGACCATTTGATTGGAGGAGGAATTTGTGTTCAATCTGTTGTTCAAATAATAACAAATTCCTTCAGACTCTGCACACAGCCCCCCCCCCCAATATTTAAATGATGAACGGTGCACAAATACAAGTGCAAGCTCAGAGCCAGATCAAACAAAGAGAACGGAGAGGGGATGATTAAAAGAGAGGGGGTGGGGTCTGGAGAAGGAGATGGGGATGGGGAGACAGATGAAGTGGAGGGTGACGGTGGTAATTGGAGAGGTGGTATTTTGCAGGACGGAAAGGTGAAGCACAAGAACAAAGACATCTGGCAGAGTGCAGCCTGTCTGCAGGGAGAGGGAGGCGAGGAAGTCGGGCAAGGCCGAAATTCGTGAGGTCAGCAACATGTCTGACACGACTGCTCTGCTTTGGTGAGCTCTTTACTCGTAAAGGGATAACTTTCTGTTGCATCTTTAAAAAGAGGCCACAACAAAGTAGTTTCTTTAAAAAATATCATGCATATTTTCCTTTATTTTGTAGCAAACTGAATTAAACAGTGGAACCAATCCAGAAAAGACTGTTTGCACTTCCTGTTCCATCATCTCAAAATCACCGAGTTGGATTCCTGACATAAAGTCTGTGTTCAAAGCGAGCTTCAGACATCTGTATGTTTTGTTCCCCAACATAAAATATGCCAGTAGCTCACCCCCCCCCCCCCACCCCCAAGTGAAAGCTGAAGCTTTTTCATGTCCCAGAGAAGGTGTTTACGGGGCTAAATGAGAGTGTCCGGGGCATTTAGCATCATCACGGGAAACACAGGAGCTCAGTGATGCTGAAGTCATGTGACTGTGGTGTGGTTCATTTATTAGCCTTTGCCTCAGTTATATCAGATTATTTGCTGACCAAAGTATAATAGGCATCATAAACTTTTATTCCAACATAAATTGTTTTCTATGATAATCCAAAAGTCTGCGGAAAAATCCCACTGACGATGAGAAGTTCACAGTGTCATCACAGCTGCTCATTTTCAGTCACGAGATATAACTCACCTTTAAAAAATATCTTTAATAGGTGCATCTATTCTGCTCATTTCCATATTTTTATTCTTGGACTCTCTGAGAGCAGCTTTTCATGATTCAGAGTTCAGAATAATCCTTCTTTATCTGACACTGGGCCTCAGTGCAGCGCTTCAGCTCATCCTCTGTCTGAACCATGCCATCGTAGCTCCTCCCCCTTTGAAACAAGCTTCTTTTGATCCCCTCTCTGTGACCTCATCCAGATCCAGGAGTACAAAAACTGTGATAAACTGAGTGTTTAGAGCAGCCTGACCTTGTGGCTTGCAGAGATTACTGTACAGAAACTGTACTGTTTAATATGAATACCACTAGAACAGGAGAAATAGGAAAAGCAGAACAGATTCAATTTTAACAGGGATTGAATTACAAAAGGCGGAAAACAGACAAAGGCCGGAAGTAAAATATTAAATAATATTAATATTAAAGACACAGGAGGTATTAAATACTTTCAAAATAAAATTGGAAACAGAGAACAACCAAAACTCAGAAACATAACTGCTGCCCCTCCCTGAGCCTGAATCTGTTGGAGGTCTTCCTGTTAAAAAGGCAATTCTTTCCCCCACTTTCGCCAAGTGCTGCTTACAGGGGATTGGCTGGTTGCGGGGTTCCCGCTGATAATGCAGGGAGCTTATCTTACAATACCAAGAGCCTTAAGATGATAACTAAATAAAAGTGAATTGAATTTTCTCTATGATGTTTTTCTTAAAGTGCAGAACAAAGACACTTACACTGCTGGGTCACCAGCAGCCCTTTCTCTACCCTCTGTTCAGATAATATACTGAGGCTGAAAACCTGCTGAGACCTGCATTTCTCCTCACAAAAACTGCTCTGAAATCAATAAAGAATTGGACCTATGAGCAGAATCCATAAAGATAGTGGCATCACTAAAATCTTATCAATATCCATGCTTATTTCAGTTACCTGTACTCAATTTGAACTCAGTTCATTTATTGTAGGTGATTTAATTTTAATATTTGCAGCCACAGAAGTGTGAGGATTTTCTGCTTTTATCTTTAGCAGGTCAGAAACCTCAATATTCTCCGCAGGCTTATCATTTCCAGACTATGGCTGTCTGAGAGGGGAGAAGAAGGAGAGGAGTGGGAGGCGGGGGCTGGGGGCTGGGAGTCCCTGACTCCATTAAACATGGATTACAGGACGATCTACGAGCAGGAATGTTTGCTTTGTGTGTTGTGTGTTGTGCTAAAACATCAAAGCACAATGTGTGTGTTTCTGTGTGTTACGCCACGCTGCCTGTTAAATGTTTCTCCTTGACTGCAAAGACCCTGAAGTCTGCAGCTACATCTGTTCACATAAAACAAAGACACACACACACACACACACACACACACACACACAGATGTGTTTACACATGCATCACCTTAACAAAATGCTGCTTTACTGTGAAGAGGAAAAGAAAAAGAACCCGATGCGGAAATCACTACAGCTCATTTAAACTGGCGTGAACACCCACACCCACACACCCACACACCCACACACACACACACACACACACACACACACACACACAGGCTGGATGTGCTCTCCCTCTCCCCCTCTGTCATGGTGAATTTAGCATTAATTTAGACAGTAAAGTCTCTCTCACACACACAGACGATGAAGAGGAGAATTGGTTTTATAATGAGGGCTGCCCTGGAGTCGTACAGTGGGGGAGGGGCTTGAGTGGCGGTTCTCAGGCCGGATTGGTTAGATGATATCAGCTCAACGAAGGAAGAAAATGAAAAGAGACAGAGAGGGTGGAAAAAAAAATAATATGAAAGGTTAGAAAAATGAGAACAATCATGCAGATGGAGGACGAGCGAGCAGCTCACACATCTGTCAGACCGAATAAGACCGAGTAAATTAAACGTGTGTGTGTGTGTGTGAGAGATATAAGCTTTTAAAGGTGCAACTTTTAATATCTGTAAACATGATTGGAACACTGGCAGCCCAAATACGTCTCATTTTTTTATTTTCATTTATTTATTTGCCCTTATTTAGCAGTTCTGTTACTGCTAACCAGCGTTCATCGGCCTTTCCTGTCCCATGTCTTCTACGTCTTCAGTTGGCTCGCTGACCAGGTCCTTCAGAAAAGTCTATCTCAGCAAAAGTACTGGGCCACGCCTCTTAATCTTTGATCACAGGTGTGGTCAGTCCCAGTGCCACAGGTGTATAAATCAGTCGCCCAGTCTGCAGTTACAAATATGTAGAAAGAATGGGTCACTCTAAAGAGCTCACTGAAACCCAGCGTGGTGCTGAAACTGAGCGTGGTGCTGTAACATAAGGTGGTGCTGTGACCCAGCATGGTGGTGATGCCGAGCGAGGTGCTTTGACCGAGGGTGGTGCTGTGACCCTGTGTGGTGCTGTAGCCGAGGGTGGTGCTGTGACCGGATGCTGCAGCTGTACGTGGTGTTATTGCAAAGTGGAAGCATTAAGGCACCACAGCAGCTCAGCCATGTAGTGTCAGTAAGAGGAGTTCAGCCTCAGGGCCCAGCCTAATTCACAGCTGTGACAATCGCATCACTTTTTTTCCTGTGACAAACACCATGCAGTGAAACAGTGGTAGGAAACTTTATGTTGAGATGGCAGAGTCACGCCCTTCTGACGCTTTTGTCACGCATTCTTGGCTCCAGACCAGCTATCTTGCGGTTCTGAAGTTGAAACCGTTTTTCGGCCAATCACCGAGTGTGTTCGCGGTGGAAAAAAACCGCTGAACAGTTCGAGCACTGGCACCAGCACCAGCACCGGGTCAGTGGAAAAAGGGCCCATGTCTGAGCAGCTCCTGTAGGTGGAACGTGAAGGTGGCCCAGTATCAGCATCGGCCGATTCCCAAAACAGCCTCTGCTGGGCGTTAGAGGAACTGCAGGCTTTGGTGCTTCAGTACTGGTTTCATTTTCGGAGGTTGATAGTCTGAACCCATTTTCATTGATTTGCTTCTTTATATTTGGATCTTGTGTCAATAGTTAGTTGTATTTGTGTATCATTTAGCCTGGCTGTTTGTCATTTTATCATGTATCACTTTGTGTTCACTGTTTATCTGTTTCCTCAGTATAAATGTAGAGCTTTCAGGGTTAAATACATGGATTGAAATGTGTCCCGCCACTGCTTTTGGCAGGGTCAGTAATGAGTGTGTGTACCACAGAAACAGTTTTTGTAATGTTGGTCTAATTTATGACTGATTCAGGCTGAATCAAAGCCCTTTGTTAAGACATCGGTTCATGTCTTCGCCAACAGGCTGTAATGGTTCATTCATGCCACTGACCTTCGTCTGGCCTCTGTGGCTTAACTCGATCAATTCTGACCAAACCAGGTTTGCCTAACGCAGCACGGCGCCGCCTCTCACTCTTAAATTATGCATCAAACCAGCAGAAGTTGAACTGGAAGAAACACAATTCACTGGTGTTACTAAACCTTAGATTTATTTTTTATTTTCAGAAAAACACTCGTTTCACAAATGAGCAGACTCTTTATTGTTCTCCCGTCTTTTCCTCCCCTCCCTCCTCTCTTTAATATTCATCTTCATCACTGCAGTCATCCTCTCACCTCCTTAACTATGAGCTCATTCAAGCTGTTGCTCTTCTGCTCAAACATAATGTCTGTAATTATTGTTCTCTCTCTGACTTCCTTTGATTCATTATGTCGAATTTTTACTGTGTGTGTGTGTGTTAAATGCAGCATTAAATAAACCTGACATCTTCATAAATAACCCTGTGGGATGGGTGGTAATGGAGGCCATTTGCACTGACAAACACTTCCACACACACTCACAGGTGGTTTTTGTTCTGCCACCCAACCTTCAGCTTAATGAGGCCATTTAAGAAGACCAGAGATCATTACACACACACACACACACACACACAGGTTTCAATGCCTAGAAAAGCCACAGGAAGAACATGATGTTCAGAGCATCAGAGTCAGTAACAGGAGACACTGAGGCCCTTTTTCCACTGACCGGGTTCTGGTGCCGGTGCCAGTATTTGAACCATTCAGCGGTTTTTTCACCGCAATCACACTCTGTGATCGTCCAAAAACGGGTTCAACTCCAGCCCCGCAAGCTAGCTGGTCTCGAAAGCAGCAGAAGGGCGTGACCCTGCCATCTCAACGTAGTTTCCTACCGCTGTTTCACTGCATGGTGTGTATTACAGGAGAAAAGCGATGGGATTTTCACAGCTGTGAATTAGGTTGGGCTCTAAGGCTGAACTTGCTGCTTTGTATCAGTTCATATCACAGTTCATATCTGTGTTTCCCTCTGTGCTGCACACAGATGCTGCAGTAGTTTGGTTTGGACCCTAAAATGTGTTCACAGCACAAGAAAGGGGAGCGTGCTCTCCCACGTTGGTGCCCTTCGGCTTCCGTGTCCAGACGAGGACCCGCCCACACTCATACGTAACGGAGCGGTTCACAAAGCGCGGTGAAAACGCAGGCCCGTTCTTAAGCGGTTCACCGGTTCATTGTAACCAGCACTGGCACGAGCACCGGCACCTCGGCGGTGGAAACATAGTATGAGAGCACCTGATGGTATCCAGGTTCTCTGGTCACAGAAATATGTAGATGCATAAATGGATAAAATCTGCAGTTTTTACACAGCAGGTTTTCCTTCCTGTCTTGCTGCATGTTAGCAAAACAACCTGAGCCACATAGAGTCCTGTGAAAAAGAGTTTGCAGCAGCTTCAGCAGCAGTCAGCTTCAGTGACAGTTTCCTGTGTGACTTCATCAGTCTCTCACACTATCATCATCTGCTTCCCAGCGTAGCTCCAGCTCAGTGAGGTTTGCAGCATTCATTCATGCACAGCTCTCTGAAGGCCCCCCACCCCCACAGCACTGAGTCAGGCCGAGGTCTGGACTCTGACGGGGCCGCTGCAGCAGCTTCATTCTTGCTGCTGTGTTTGGATCGTCGTCCTGTTGGTGACCCAGTTTGGTCCCAGCTTCAGCTGTGGACAGATGGCCTCACTCTGAACACTTCATGCAAGGTGACTGCATTTCAACCATTCAACCACTGCTGATGATTCTTCCTTATTCTCTGTTCTCCTGTTTTATCTGACTGGTTAAACCTCTTTGATTATTATTATTTTTGCTACCAAGCCATCGTGAGTCACTGCAGACTTGTTCTTTAAATCAAATTTGAACTCTAAATAAGCCGATCTTGTATCCTGACCACTGATCCAACCACTTACAGCATCAGGAGATGTTGGCTGGAGGCGGCCTGCTGTGTGATGATGATGACGACAGGCTTCATCTTGTATTCTTCATGTGTATGTATCAGGTCTTCAGAGTTCTTAGTCTTTGGTTCTGGTTTGTTATTGTTTGGAGTTGTGAGTCTTTGTGTGTTAGTTTATTCGTTTCCCCATATCCTCTTGTATCTTGTCGAGCATTTGTCTCCATACTAGGTGTTTCTCTCTCACTACTTCCTGTTTTATTTTGATAGTCATTTGTCCCTTGTGCCTTGTTTTTAGTTTTACTTCCACATGTCTTGTTATCTGATCTAGTTCAGGTGTGTTTTGTTCCCCAGGTGTTTCCACTCTGCCCTCATTACCTCCTGTGTATATAAAGCTGTCCTTTGTCAGCTCCTCTGTGTCTCCAGCCTGTTTATTGGTCTCGTAGTCTTCGCTCCGGTGAGCGTTCCTGCTAATTGGTGCCTCTGAAACGCTCCATTGGGACTCTTCAGTTGTTCCACCTAAAGGTTGTTTTTGTTTAATTCTGCCCACAGAGTCCTGCCTTTGGGTCGCACTGCCACAGTAACACATTCTGACTCAAACTGGACTTTCTTCAGCATCTTAGGCCTTATTTAAACAAACAAAGCGTGAGAGTTTCATGCCCTGGGAATGAGATCAGGTGTGATCAGATAAAGGTTCAGCTGTGGATTGATCATTGATTGGATTGTTTCACCTCAGACTGACTCAAAAATTGTCTTTTAATCCGGCATCACACAGTACTCACAAGAATCTCAACGAAACACCTTAATCTCCTTCAGCTGTGTACTAGCTGTACAGAGGTCTTTACACCAGCTGCCAGTTAGTTAATTTTAATATTTTAATGTTTGTCTTTAAGGCCCTGGGTGGTCTGAGAGCTCTCAGAGAAGCTGTGAAGCGGCTCGAGCCCTCAGGTCATCCCCAGCTCTCCACAGATAAAAGCGGCTGAATCATAGCAGGTGAGCTCGGACAGTAATCGGCGCTTAAAGCCAACCAAAAGCCCCAAAAGTCTCTCACCTTAATTGCGGTTTTATTTCATTTCTGCTTCTTTTATTGAGTTCTGTTTGGTGGGTTTAATGATTTTCTCTTAATTATTATTTTGTGTTATTTAGTGGTTTTAATTCCTGGGTTTTTATCATTTTCACAGACCTCCTGTTGGTGTTGGCTGCCTTCTTACTGGATTTCTACTTTCATTAATCTAAATGATCATTTTTGTACCATCTTTACTGTGTTTTGTTTGTTTTGGTTTTTTTAGTGGTGATTGCTGTTCTTAATTATGTTATTAACTCACTCACATCTGCCAGAGGAAGCAATTCACTCTGTAAATCAGTGGGATTCTACACGCCTGCTGGTAGTCGCCCACTTTTGAAGTCATTAAGTCATTGGCGTCTGAAGGTCTCTGGTCTCCATGACGCTGCTTCCTGTGTGGACGCCCTTTTATTTGTACATCATCTGTATGACGCCGTGGCTGCAGCCGCAGCGGTCGCCTACACTTTGTGCAGCACGTTTTACCTGGAATGAAATCGGCCAAGCTCTCCTGCTTGCCTGGTTCCTGATATGTTCTGACCTTAAAGGATGTTTCTTCCATTGCACTTCAACCTACCTCCTGCTCATCTGTCCGGCTCGCTGTGGAGGAGGTGAAACGACAGCTAATGAATGCAACCTGTGATGGGACCATCCTGTGGACGCTGGTGTTTTTCAGCCAGGTTTGTTACACTTGGACCTGTGAAACGAAGCGTCCCTGCAGCCAAATCTGTGTGTGTGTGCACGTGTGTGCGCGTGCTGCAGCAGTCACACAAAGAAGCAGAAGAGTCTCAGCATCACACACAGACACACACACACACAGGTGTTTATGAGATTACACACACGCAGCTGAAATGATGAATCACACACAAAAAATACAGTTCTGCCCTCTCACCCCCATTACTCTGTGTGTGTGTGTGTTTGTGTGTGTGTGTGAGTTGCAGTGTGACAGTGAACATCAATCTGTGCAGTAGTAGTGATGCCCACAGCCTCAAGTGTGTTTGAAAATTATTCTGCTATCAATCTGTGTGTGTGTGTGTGTGTGTGCGTGCTCTCATTCGCTGTCCGGATCAATACTGTGGTTTTAACACTAAAAACAAAACACAAGCAATCTTTCTCTTTTTGAAAACACACACACACACACACACACAGCTCCTGAAAGACACGGTCAGTGCGCGCACACACACACAGAGATCTTATCAGTGTGCATTCGCTGGTGTGGATCTTTAATCCTCGTTTCTGGTTTATTGTAATTCAGAAAATTTCGAGAGAACAAAACGAGGACCAGAAACTCGGAAAGGCCGGCTGAGGTGGGAATTTTGTTGTGGTCGCTAAAAGGATTGAAGACGGGAAAGGGCAGGTGCTGGTGGTGGAAATAAATCCCCCGCGGTGGTTAAAATGCTCCTACCCAAACACAGAAGAAAGCCTGTGGCTGCATGTGACCTGCGTCAGCCACAGGGAAACACAACGGTGAGATTTTTGGATTGTGTTGTGTCTCCAGTTTTTTTTCCTGACCCACAGTCTGCCTAAGTAACATCTCCAGACTCACTCTGGATGTAGGTCACACACTTTATTCCTTACAGGAGGAAGGCATGTGTCCTCTTTTTAACTACTAAAGAGAATCAACCAGATGTGGCGGACGCATCGCATCAACCATCGCAGGAGACCAAGATGAACTCTGACCTGAGGCTCGACCGTCAATGAAATCGTTTCCTCTCTTTAAGTCATCCTTGATCACTTAATTAATCAGACCAACAAAGTAAATGTGGCAGAAACAGGATGACTGTGTGGGACAACGTGGTCTGCCTTTAAAGACCCCCGGACCAAAGTGTGCCCATTACAGGTATGGTATTTTATGTACTGCGACCTTCTATCTTTCTGTCTCCAAACCTTTGAAAACCATTAAATGGTCCTGCAGCTGCTCTTCTGTCTGATAATGGATGTCCCTTAGAGGCGACAGGTTAACGTCCATGTATTCCATGAAGGGCAATGATCATCCCTTAAAGACAAACTGAAGGGTATGTCTCAGAAAGTCATGAATTTTTTCACTAAACTGTTTTATTTCCCACTCAGGAAAACTGGAGCGCAGACGTCTTGGAGGGTCATGATCATTTATTATTTTATTTTATTTAGTTTTATGATTTCTTTGTTTTTCAGTCTGTTATCGCTCTTCTCTGCATCATTAAAGACAAGAAATCAAAGCTGTAACTATAAAATCTCTCAAAACAAAATGAAAAAAAAAATTTTTTATGGCCCATTTCAGTGTAAAAGAGACACACACACACACACACACACACACACACACACACACACACACACACACACACACCTTAAAACAGGTGACCGGTCTATTTTTACATCTGTGGTGTGGATTTCCACAGAGAAACATAAATGACCTAAAATAAATAGTTGAAAACTGCCACAGAAAGTTCTGCGCAGAGATGAATGGAAAACACGACACAGCTAACTCAGACCTCACACACCTGGGTGTGTGCAGCACAGGTGAACTCAGTCATGGCACTAAGCAAGGGAAAATGAAACGAAGAGGAAGTTAACACACAGAAAGTCACATGAGGAACAAAGAGCAGGAAGTTCAGACACAGAAGTGTGATGCAGTCAGGTTGGACACAGGAAGCACATGGAACAGGAAGACTCTCAGGAGTCCTGTTGGAGCACAAGGCCATGACGCCGTGATGTCACACCCACCTTGTTCCTCTCGAACAGCTCGCTCTGGATGGCCTTGAGGTCGGTGTCAAGCGCGGAGGCGGCCTGCCGGCGTTGCTTGGCTAATTGCTCCTCCAGGTCTTCGACTTGAGCTCGGAGCTTCTTGTTGTCCCTCTCCAGACCCAGTTTCTCCGTCTCCAGGCGCTCTCTACGCCCCCACTCTGCAGCGTTCTCCACCTGCAGCCGCTCCATCTGCCCGAGACACGCAGCGACCAACGCGATTTAGATTTCACAACAAATGCTGGTGGAAGCATAATGGACACTGATGGCTCCATAGCAAGCTGCATTCATAGACTTCTACAGGTGGGCGGTGACGCAGACACACCTGTGTCACCATCCACCTGTCAGTCATAGAGGCCACGCCCCTCATAATGCAAGCCTTAATCCAATTTAAACAGGTGAGTCAGAGAAACTTCCTCCCTTGTACAACCGTCATGAAGGGGGAAATTATCCACACAGGCCAAAGCAGTTTCTGTATCAGCTGTAAACATGTTGATTTCTGCTGGACAGTTTTAACATGGGAGTCTATGGGGACTGACTCACTGCTGCAGAGGAACTGCAGCTCAGAGCTTCAGTTTTTGGCTCCATTTTTTTAGTCCAAGGTTACACCTCATAGTACCATATCACCCCAATAGAGCACTTCAGTCTCAGACTGCTGGCTTACTTGTGGTTCCTAGGATCCTTCAGAGTAGAATGGGAGGCAGAGCCTTCAGCTTTCAGGCCCCTCTTCTGTGGAACCAGCTCCCAGCTTGGATTCAGGAGACAGACACCCTCTCTATTTTCAAGATTAGGTTATGCTGCTATAGGCCTAGGCTGCTGGGGGGTTCCCATGATGCACTGAATGTTTTTCATTCACCTCTTTTCACTCTGTTTATACCCCACTTTGCATTTAATCATTAGTTATTATTAATTACCCCCAACCGGTCACAGCAGATGACTGCCCCTCCCTGAGCCTGGTCCTGCTGGAGGTTTCTTCCTGTTAAAAGGGAGATTTTCCTTCCTACTGTTGCCAAATGCTTGATTGGTGATTTTGTTCTTTGGGTTTTCTCTGAGATTATTGTAGGGTCTGTACCTTATAATATAAAGTGCTTAAATAGAACTTGCTAATTTCATTTCTGTAGAGCAGCATGTCACAAACAGTGTAGTCCGCGGTGTGTACTGTGGCAGATATTCAATGCAGAAGAAGCTTTTACAACTTAGTTCAAAATAATCTGAGTTGACAGTCTGAGAAGCATTTGGCTGATTTTGGCTCACTGATAAACACCAGCTCCAGTATCGGAGGTTTGTGCTTCGACTCCCTCGCTTCATGTTTTTATTAAGAGGACATTCTGTGTTGTGTTAACAGCATGCGCAGAATTACAGGCTGAGAAGTAAGTAAAGTACATTATGTAGGCATATACCAGTTAGCCATGTAGCACTCTATGCCTGTTAATGAAGTGATGTGTGGTTTAGGTTCAGGCTGATTCATGAGCCAATCGTGATGGCGTGATCGTAAGGCTTTGTTAGCGTCTGATCAAACAAGGCAAACACAAGGAGAGAATTTGTCTCTCAAAGTCTGAAGGATTGAACTGAGCTGCAGAAACTTTATATCCCATCTCTCTTATATCTCTAAATCCTCCCAAAGAGGGTTTCCTTCCACCAAAGGAATATCACAAAGATTGCTTTTATTTATTTAGCTATAAAATAGCCTTCTGTGGAGTAAGACAGACAATCCTGCAGACACCACGGTGGAGTAGAAGGGTGCATGCATAGTTGGTGCACTTTAGTTCTGATCGGTCCCACGAGTTTGGTTGAACTCATGTGTTTTCTAGCTGGTTGTGCAGTGGCTCTGATCACACATCTACACAGTGTGTAGTTTCACTGGTCGGCCATTTTTTAAATCCAACAGCAAGTCTCTGCCGTCTCTGTATGAGGAGTTTGCAGATGTTGCAGAGGAGGAGAAGTCCTTTCACTTCTACACCACATTCAGACGTGGAGGCTGCCTGTCTGTGTGTCTGTGATCAAATCTGAAAAAGTCGTCTTTAATGGCTTTCCACCTCTGTCAGGGTTACCCGCGTCTCCTCACCTCAGCTCGGAGTTCAGCCAACTTCTTGTCCATGCTGGTTCGAGCTCCCAGCTCGTCCTCCAAGTCCTCGGAGATGCGGCCGAGTTCATCCTGGTGCATCTCCTTCAGCAGGTTCAGCTGCAGGATGTCAGACAGAGGACAGGAAACAGCGTCAGAGGCCTTGGTCTTTCACCTCTATCATTCTGTCTTTTAGTGATTTTCATGAATTAAACCCTCTAAGCACCCATCATTCAAACCGATGTTAGAAGGTGGTGTTGAAATAAATCATCCTTTGATGGAAACAGTGAAACATAAAACGTCATCAGGCGATGGCTCATCTTTAAGCCGTCTGACATTTGGTGTTATCTGTAAACTTTTAGGAGGAGATGCGTTTCTTTAAATGTGGACACTTCTTGAGACGCCTCCTGTGATCTTGAGGGATCTGAAACAACATGAGTGGAGATAAGCGTGACCCAATCTCCTCCACCATCCCCTCTCATCCCTCCTCAGTCCTATCTCCTCATCTCTGCCTGCGCCTCATCTCAGCCGCCTCCTCCAACCTGCAGCACTTCACCCTATCCCCCTGTCTTCTGCATCTTTGAACCCGCTTATCTTCAAACCCCGTCATCTTCATCATCATCTACACCTCTCTCACATCTTCTGGCCCACCCCCACCCCTGTCTGTTCTCCCTTTAGCGCTTTTACCAAAATCATTTTGTCACTGTGAAGTTGTTTCATGAGACGTGCTCTCTTCAGACCGGCACTGCCCCCAAGTGGTCGAACAAAGACAAAGCACTGATTAGTTCTGCTCAGCATTCATTTTTAGGGTAGCTGATTACGTTCCTCTGCTGGTATTTTTTTACTCTCTGCTTTAAGGCCGGTACCGCCGGGTTCGGGGACAACGTCGAGCTACTGAACTGAACCGGCTGCACGGTCACCAGAACGACTGGCTTGGTTCTGTGTGATCGGTGCGTGAGGTTAGATGGTACAGGGATAATGTGCTCTCATTAGAGATGTGCTCACATCTCCCACCACAGCGACAATGGTGCAACTTCAGGTATGAAAGTGGAACAACGCCTGACAGAAACAACCTTTTAACACAGAACTCAGAAACACTGTGGACTTATTAAACCATAAAAAACAATTTCTTTCAACATTAATTTGAATTCAAATAACAGAACTGGATGAATAAATAAATGAAGTGAAGCTGCTGCAGATGGAGGCTGCTGAGAGGCAAAGGGAGAGAATCACTGCAGTTAAACAGAATGCAAAATAATCTTTTTTTAATCCTAATTTTGTTGTTTTAATAATCACCGGGAGTCAAAATTGTAAATGAAATTAAAATCTGATTAACTGCACAGCCTGCGAGGTAAAAAGTGCAGATTTATGTAAAAGAACAAAGTGAGAGATTTATTATTTTGCTGCTCGGGATGCTTCATTAAATGCCTCAGACTGCCAGCCGCTCTCGTGCTCACACTGTGAAACAGGCTGTTTGGATTCATCTGCCTGACTAAATGTGATAAAGGCTAATAAAGTTATTTGTGGGCTGTTCGAAGGCTTTATGTTGACCATGCTGGAGGTAAAAAGGTGAAACGGGAGCGTGATTAAAGTAAACCATGCAGGTCGTGGCGTGTGGCCCACAGTGAAGCTGAGTCCTGATCTCACAGGAAGGCGACGAGAATAATCAAACCATGCAGTTTGTTTGGTGCTGCTGCATTGCTTGAATAATTTCCTGTTTTTTTTTTTAACTTGTTCTTTGCCAATGTGGATCGACTGTTGCTCCACTGGTTTTCTCTTTATTTGCTTTCTGGTTACATAGAAAAAAGAACGATAGTAGTGAAAAATGCCAGAATAGTGATTACAGTGATTAATGAGCAGAGCTCAGATGTTCCTGTGTTTAAAGCAGAAAAGGCCCCGCAGAGTGTCGTCTGTTAGCAGAAAAATCAGAGCGCTCATTTTCCCTCAAACGCTGGACGGTTTGTCGGTGAGGTTTCTGTGAAGAAGACGGACTGCACCGTGAGACCGGTGTCTGCTGTGCTCAGCCTGCCCCAGGTGTGTCTCACCTGTTTGAGAGCCTCCTGTTTGCTCTTGCTCAGCTCCTCATATTTCAGTTTCCACTGACTGAGTTCAGCCTCCAGTCTCTCGATGCTCTTACTCAGAGCCAGCTTGTCTCTGCAGAGGAACCACATACAGCATGAATAAGTCACACTACATTTCCCATTATTTATGCCCCACCTCAGCTGAGCTGTAAGGTCAGCCAGCTGCATGCTTCATTTGGTGGATGCAGACGTTAGAAAGAAAATAGTCCCCACAGAAAACTGCTCACAGCAGGGTTAGTTTATGTAACGGGCCAGGTGCCCATCAGGGCCACGAGAAGGCTCATGTCTCCCAAACTGAGCTCAAACTAAAGGCCCGGGGGCCAGAATGGGCCCGGCAAAGACTCCAATCTGTGGAGCGAAGGAGGGCATCAATTTTTTAACTGTGTTTTCATGTTTTACAGCTTTTCCTGCTGATAAAGACCTCCCCCACGGCCATTCGCACTACACCAAAGTAATGACATAACACATAAATAATGTTTTTAGTGTTTGTGTTTTTAACAAACTGTGTTTTCCACAGTAAAAAATAAAGGGCATTTTCTGCCTAGTCAGTGACCTTTCCCATCATTTTACACATTTATTTCTCACAATTTAAGCCCAAAGAATTGAGCTGATTTCAGAAAAACTGAACCAGAAGGAAACTGTGAACGTTTGATTTTTCAGGTGAAATTAACCTTTAAAAAGAAAGAAAGATTACTGGTCACCATCTTTGTCTCCCGTCACGATCTCATTTCAGTCGGGTTTTATTTGTCAAACTTAATTTAGTGAGAACAACATATTGGAAACTCTTCTTCACAGCACGATGCAGTGACGTGACTGCAGTGCACGAGACACAGATTTTAATTCCTCTGCAGGAGAATTTAAAGTCTGTCTGCAGAGCTTCGCCCAATCAACACTCACACCAACCTTCAGAGGAGCCGACCCAGGAATACGGGACTCGGTGTCGCATCTGAAGATAAAACTATAAGGACAGAACAGTCTAATACAAAGTACCGCACAATAGAAAGCGCCTCGAGGCGACTGTTTGTTGTGATTTGGCGCCATACAAATAAAATTGAATTGAAGGTACCGCAGCCAGTGTGACCGATCAAAGACGTGCAGCTGGTGTCTGATGTGAGAAGCTGCAGCTTTTTATGCTTATTTTTTCCAGAGGAGACGAGAGAATGAAGACTTGACTGATGTGACTTCAGCACCGTCAGTGAAACGTCCTTCAAAATAAAAGTCTTCATTATTCACGCTTACGTTATTTTGAAGTACATTACTATCATTACAGCTGTGGCTCGCCCATTAATTGCAAGGTTGGTAGTTCGATCCCTGGCGCCTCCAACCTGCATGCCAAAGTACTCTTGGGCAAGAAACTGAACCCTGAGTGGTCCCCGATGCATCCATCAGAGTGTGAACGGTAGGTTCAAAGTGCTTCGGCATAGAATAAAAACACTTGTATGGATGGGTGAATGAGGCCCGGAGTAAGAAAGTATATAATTATAACTATGCAACCATTCCTGATGCATGGAGCAATTTAAGTTTAGAGCAGGAAGTGCTGCAGCTACATTTACCTTCTGTTCACACACTGAGGCAGTTTAATCTGAGAGAATGTAACTAATACAAATCTTCCCTGATGACAGAATTATAAATGGAAGTTGTGTTTTTTCAGCCTTCATACTGATGCTTCTGCACGGGCAGTTCGCGACTTCCTGTCTCTTACTCTCGCTCTTTCAGCAGGACTTTCTGGGACTCGTCCAGGCGAAGCTGCAGGGCGTTCAGTTTGCTCGAGTCCTCCTCCGCCGTCCCCATGTCCTCCCACAGCTGCCGGCTGCGCTCCTGCCGGCTCAGACAGGAAGACGAGCGCGAGCCGGCCGGGTTGATGCCGCCGCGGCCGTCCCAGGCCTCCTGAGCGTCGGCGCCCGGAGCTCGGGAGCGCAGGACTGAGTCGAGCAGCTCCAGGTCCTGGCGGGGAAGGAGACAAAGACAGAGGAGAAAATGAGACGAGGAGGCCAGTTTGGTGGTCAAAAGGCTAAACAGGCTGTACAGGCCACAAAACCCAGAGAAAGACAAGAATTGTGTCTTTGGAGAGCGCAGCGATAACATCCTCTAATCCACACAGACACTGTGGGGAAATACACACTGGCAGAAAACTGGTTTTAGTGTCACATTCATGAAAGAGATGCTTTGGATGGAAAAATAAGAGGGCTGCAGCTTTAAGCGGAGCTTAAATGTGTTTTTTATGAAGCTATGATGGAAAATAACATGAAAAAAGCAGCAAAAAATCTGCAACTGAAAGCAGTCACAGTATGAAGGTCAAATTTTGTCTGGCTTCATTAAAAACACTAAACACAGATCAGCTGATTCTCGCCGGCGGTCGGGTCATTCCCCCGTCGCTCCCAGTCGAACCGTTTGGTCGGACGGCTTTCTGAGGCCGCTGCCGGCACGCTCTCACAGCACGGCTCTGACCGGAGTCTCCTGGCCCAACATTTTCACGGTGGACTTTGTAATGACCTGAACAGAAATTAATTTGGAAGTGTGGGGCTTTTCCTCCTCCCCGCACAGTAAATCTGTCCCCTTTGGCACTCAAACAGCAAAGATCTGAATGTTCCTCCTCCCCGTATCCTTCACAGCTTCTGCCAGATGTAAAATAAAACCGCGCGGCTCCCACGGGCTTCATAAGTCTGCGTGCTTCTTTAAGATATCCATCACGCTACCTTCAGGAGCTCCTCAAAAGAAAGGAAATTCTGGCATAAATGCCGAGAGCACTGCAGATACTCGGCCATAAATTGAATCGGCTAAGATTTATCGAATCAGTGCCAATCAATCAAGCTGATAGAACCTTTAAACCAGGTGGTGGCAGCACTGAAGAAAAGAGGGGATTACCGGGATCAGCCGGATACAGGAGACCAGGAATGTCTCTATGAACCTACTTTCTAAGCCATTAAACAGATGATATTTCAGCCTCCATCTGCGTGATTTATCAATAAGCAGACCTCATTTCCAGCCGTTCATCTTTTGAGCTTTAGATTTTAATTCAGCAGCTAAAAACAGTTGTTAATGCTTTCTTTTATTAATCATGCATCCAAAAGAAGTTCAGTCATAAATGTCACAATATCAAGTCACAACATAGTTATTGGGGCCAAAAATATTCTTGATAGTAATAATATCACAAGATATATCTCCTTAACTTTATTCATTTGCTGAATTCAGTATTGCTCCTACAAAGGCAGACAGTGACCGGCTTCACAGAGGGCTAGAAGAACCTGGGTTTGAATCCACCTCGGCCCGGGGCTTCCTGTGTGGAGTTTGCACGTTCTCCCCGTGTCTGTGTGGGTTCTCCGGTTTCCTCCCACAGCCCAAAGACTGCAGTTAGTGGGGTTAGGTTAACCGGTGGCTCTAAACTGCCCATAGGTGTGAATGTGAGTGGCTGTAAGTCCTGTTGCCCTCTGGCAGGAGCTGCACGTGCTTCAAAACTCAAACATCTGACTAATGGAGGCGTTTCCCCCAGTTGGACTCTAAATCAACGGTCTGAAAAAAAATTATAACCACAATATTTTTCTACATTCACTGACTTCCACATCACAGAAGAAAAGCACAGAGTTTTTTTTTTATAACTAAACACTATTTAACTTACCAACAACCAGAAAAGCTTTTAACCTTCCATGCATTTTAACTTCTGTGCAGTAATGTAGCATCAGCACAAAAGGACCAACAGTAGACTTTACCTTAAAAAACAAAGAGCAGTCAGCAACCTCAGTGCAAGTTTCACACTTTGCAGAGCCACCAGGGGCCCAAATTAGACTCTTTGCTGAGCCAGTTCTGGCCCCGGGGCCACATGTTTCACACCACTGCCCTTTGATGTCAAACTCTGGCAACGCTTCTGGCTGAGCAAAGAAAGCCCCACAAATCCATCGAGGAAGAGTCACCGAACAGCGGCAGAAAGGAAAGACGCTTCGGATATGACCGTCATACACCTTTGGAATATTTTCACATCCACCAAGAGCTACAGTTCGGATTATTTAAGATGATAACAAACCCAGAGCTAATACACAAACAGCATCACACATAAACCGTGTAACGAAAAGCGACAGAACATCCTGGAGCACGCTCTTTCCAGACTACATGTCATCATGTCAGAGAGATGAGTTCAGCCAAGTGGTAAACAGAGCTGTGACGCTCCTGCTGCCGTGACAGGTGATTCCCAGCAGAGGGCCCCACTGTGCAGCACATGTCTGTAAGACAAAGCCTCTGCCCCACATGTGGAAGCACTCAGTGAGTGAGAGCAGCAGAACAATGGAGGGAGACAGGAAATGAGGCTGAGCTGTGTGTGAGCAACAGCGAGCCACTGTTCCAAGACCACCTCTGCTGCCTGCTGACAGACACATAATCATGGTTTACATGCAACCCTACAGCCCAAACATGTGTGTGTGCAAAGAAACAGAGGGACCCACCGCCGCCATAAACAGCACACAAACCTCAGAAATCCTGTGTTTGATTGCAGCCTTCAGTTTTTTCGCGATCAACTCAGATCCAAGTTTAATGAACTCAAACCTACACGCATGGATGCAACAACACTCAGGAAGGCTGCGGTGCTTAAATGATGCTCTGTTGATACTAAGGAGCCCAAAGTAGGCCAAAAAACATCCCCAACACCACATTTTTCAAACTCAAGGCCAAACCTGTCCCACCGATCATTTCAGGTTCTCAAACACTGCAGTTCGTTAGTGATCTGCAGGTTTTTATGTGCAGCCAGTTCCACAGTAGAAAGCTCAGCTGTACAGCGCAGGTGAAAAACACTAAATCAAAGACTGATTATTTGCCCCCACACAGCCAGGAACTGTGTTTGGCATAACTGCAAAGCATCTTGTCTAATTTCTGTCAATTTGTTGACGCTTTTATGTGGACCAAGGCTGTTTGTGATATGCCACACCATCCGAGATATTATTTTATTTAACAGGTCAGTAAAAACTCCACGTCCAGACCTTGATGTGGTCCCAGCTTCTCACTGCGGTCTTTAGTAAAACTGACCTGGACCCCCAGGTTTGATGATTCTCTCCCATACAAAAACAAAGAAATCGAGTTATAAATGAGCGATGTGTGATGTACAGTCCCTCAGGAACACACTCTCAAGGTGAGGGAAGCCACAGCTGGGGACAAAATGTGAGTGTAAAGACTGAAGGTGAAGGTTACTGTTGTCCCCAGTCCCTCAAACTTAAAAGGGATCCAGAATGATTTAAGTGTGACGAGAGGGGAAGATCCCCTCAGCTGCTGAGAAGATGCTACAGGACAAAAGCTTATTTGGAAGGATGGTAATCCTTCACTTACACCCTTTCCAGGACAGACATTTTTGGACATTATTATTCATTACCCAGTGACGACTGTTATTAACAACAGTAGAGGGTTAAAAAAAAAAGCCTCCTGCTGCACATACAGGTCCAGCTAATATTAATAAAAAGCAAGCAGCACTTCCATAATTCAGCTGAATCAAATTGAAATGAAGCCAAAGAGATCTGTCGTCCTGGAAGAAGCCATCTGACCCTAAAATCATACCAGGTTTATATCAAAGAAAACAAACCTCCACGTGATAAATCTTTAAAGTCAGCGTTGTACTACCACCATCCCTGAGTATCTGAAGGTCTGCTGAGGTTTGAGTGATGGAAACGTGATGGATTTCAGTGGACTGTTCCCTCCAGGTTAGGAAAATGTTGTTCCCCAAAGCGAGTCAGTTACAGTACCAGCTCAGGATAAGGAATAATGTGAAGAGCTCTGAATCTGGAGGGAGCTCGGAGTGAAAGTCTCCACCCCTTCATGTTAAAAGGAGCCAGCTGAGGTTGCTCTGGCATCTGATCAGGATGCCTGGAGGTTTGACAGGTATTCCCGACTCAAAGGAGACCTCAAGGCATACTCACTGGAGAGACACAGTATCTCATCAGCCCTGGAAGCACGTCGGGATCCCCCGGGACCAACTAAAAGATGCTTCTTGGTAAAAGAATGTTTGGAATGCCTGCTTAGCCTGCCTCCATCTTTGAATAAAAATAGATGGATGGATGGATGGATGGATGGATGGATGGATGGATGGATGGATGGATGGATGGATGTTTTCCCGAGGTTCCAGTGTGACGGACACAGACCCTCCAATCTGTAGTCCATGCAAACAGTACGTTACACAGACATACAGATTTCCTTTGTTCCTCCTCCTCACACTACAGTTGCTTCTGTTTGCTCATTAAAAATTCTTCCCTGGGATCTCTGTTCCTGCTTCTGGATTTCACCCTAACAAGTGAAAGCTGGTTGGATGCACTCCACATGGGTGCAAATCTCCTGAGAGACGAGTCTTCAGTTGATTCCCGGCCTGCAGCGCTTTCGCTGCACACGATCAGAGGGAGAGCTTTGCAATAACTCAGTTTGAAACAAGAACTCATGCTGTGAAATTCAAAAGGGAAATGGTTTTGGATAGACAGGAAAACACCCTGTTTATCAAACAATGAACAGCAGCCAGGACAGAGCCAGTCTCACAGTGTGCAGCGCCTCTGGCAGCATACTATCAAGAAGAATTTCAATTTCTGTGTTAGTCTGATAGAATAAGCCAAATCAGGATGTTTTAATGCCACCTAGAAGTAATTTTAGCATTACCAAAGCTGAAGAACCAGGGTTAGGGTTTGTGAGCCGGTGTTTTTAGGTTTCACGGTGCAATAACGAGACAAAACTGGAGTCCTGCGGTGTGCGCGCCGTTGATCCTTGGACGTGCAGCGCTGACTTGTTTCCGGACCATTACTCGGCTCAGTTTTTGGAGAGGCTGTGCATGTATTCTTCTATTTTGATTGGGTTACAACACCACTAAAACCTGAACATTACATCAGTCCCCCCCGAAAACAGCAACATATTATAAGTGCTGAAGTTTAGGTCATTTGAGAGATCAGAGGTTATTTAGTACAGAAGCGGCTCCGCGCAGCATGTCAGAGTGAATGAAAGGGTGAATTATATGCTGTGATGTTTAATGCTTTAATTCTTCATGAGTGTGAAGTCAGCTCTTTGCTTTAGATATTCTGCATCAGTGGGCTGACAGAGAAGAAGTACTGCAGTATCTGCAGTATCATTGAGCCTGATTAGTGTTCACGTACACAGCCAGAGGGTATCCATACTCCAAGTGTCTCTTAAATGGGACACCCTAACACACACACACACACACACACACACACACACACACACACACACACACACTTCTGGTGCTATAACAGGGGTGTATTTTATCATAGTGGAGACCCAGCAGCTGGAGTGGCCTACTTTCACTGAGGCTCAGATCACATGCAGCAGCCGAGGACTGGAGCTCACTGACAGGAGGAACACGGACGCTCCATTTCAGACCTACATCAGCGCTCCCCCACCTTTCTTTATCTGACGTTAAACTGCACCTGTCACCTCTAACAGCCTGACTTTTCCACCCGTCCATTTACTACTTTGCAGAGATGCTCCATTACATTACATTACATTACATTTAATGACTCACTGCTAATCTTTACCAACACTTTACAATGTTAGACATAGATTTAGCAAAATTTAGCAATCCTGTTCAGGTCCACTCAATACCTTTATTACTATTCCTTTACTGACTGATTGAATGATTGATTTTTTTTTACAGATTATGTGACATAATCTTTCCAAGCACTCCCTGGCTGCCTGTTCGGTTGGGCATCACTGATCTCCATGGATGGATCTAGCATGAGATCCTTGGTGCACCAAGCAAGCAACTGTCAAAGAGAAAGAAAGAAACTGCCTAATGGAACCCATCTCTGCGCAAGTTAACATTCGACCATGAATCAAACAAAATAAGCCTGTCACGTTTTAATCCAGGTTTAAGGGCCACATAAGGATCGCCGATAAGCTGAACTCAGTTCTGCTCAATATTATCTCCTTACAAAGTGCTACAGGCATAGTAAAAACATTTTATTGCTATTTAATCAACAGTTGTGAACAAAATGTTTTTGCAAAATTTCAAAGACTTTTAACTACAAAGCAGTATTACGACTTTGGCTGTAGTTACAGTTTCTCAGGTCTTTTCTGTTTTCAGAGGAATCAAGTCTGTTTGGGCTTCAACAAGTGCATTAAAGTCAGGTTTGATGTCTGAGGTGGAAACCCAAAGGACTGAGAGAGGATCTGTGTTAAACTTCATCGCTGAGCACCTGGACGCAAAGCTCAGTAACAAAGTCCTTGTTCCTTTTGGAGAGGTTCCCACTCTGAATCAGTTCTTGCATTTCTCATGATCCAAACTCTAATCCTTAAAGACAGCAATCTGTTCCCCACAAACGAAGCACACGGATTTACCTCCGACTTCAGTAAATAGCTGCTTACAAGTCCATGTCTTTTCAATAACTGCGCTGTGGGTTTTTTTCATGTGAGCTGATGTTGGGTGCCACGGTGGCTCAGTGGGTGAACAGGCGACCGTGGTGCAGGTGTCTGACCCATGACCCTTTGCTCCAGGTCTTGTCCCTGTCTCTCTTCACTACACACAGAAAGGTCAACAAAGATCTTTAATGTGGGCTGACATCTTTCAGGGCTCTCAAACTCACATCTCTCATAAAAGAAGAGAAGCTGCATTCACTGTCCACACGTAAATTTAATGAAGAAAAAAAGAGCGTTTGGTGGCTGAAATGGGACAGTGTGCATGATTTAGACTTATTTACATTTGAATCTTAATTTCCCACTGATCTCTCAGAGGCTGGTCAGTGACAACAAACATGTGGCCCGTGGACCACGTAATGCACAGGTCTGTTTACACGGGATCTAAGTAAAGTAAAGTTTCATTTGTAGAGCACCTCTCAAGATGAACATCACAAAGTGCTTCACAGCAAAATGCCAGAACATAAAAGCAAAAGCAATCTGTTCACTGACGTTTAGAACATTTATTTTAGAGGTCAACAGGTTAACATCTGCTCAGTAGCACCAGAGATGTGCACAAAATTGCATGGAAATCCGTCCAAGATGGTTAATTTAAAACAGCAAACGTGAAACTAAGTTTTGCAAGAGACTAAGGATCAGCAGATCCGAAAAGGAGAAATAAAATGTAATGGCAATCCATCTGGTACCTGTACAGAGGGCGAGCAGCTGAAGCTCGTACAGATAAAAAAGCATAAAGGAAACTTTTAGCAGGTGTATATAGAAGAAAACCATCAGCTGATCCAATAAAATCTCATCTGAATGCACACTCACCTTTTGTTGACCCATCTTCTGCCTGTCCAAGTCCACATCCCTCACTGGTTCTGGTTCTGGAGATCCTGGTGGTCCCTCTGCCACCCTGTCCAGTTTGCTGTCAGCGTGAACTTGAGAGGAAGAGGAGGAGGAAGCTGGGGAGGAGGGGGGGATGGATGGAGAGGACGAGGAGGAAGCACCGCGAGGGTGTGCAGGCGAGGAGGAGGGAGACGTGGCGGACAGAGGAGGGGCCGCGTCGCCACGCAGACGCAGCGTCTCCTGCCGTAGTGTCTCGTTCTCCGAGGCGAGCTCCTGCCGCTCACGCCGGACGCTGGTCAGCTCCTTAGTGAGGGTGTCCAGCCGCTGCCTGAGCTGACGGACCTCGTCACGCGCTCGGTTTCGCTCCGCACGAACCTGGGAAACAAAGATGATGATCGGGCAACAATTGCTAAACCTCTACAAGTCACAAATATACAATCTCGTGTTAAAGAGGAGGTCTGGTGACTTCTGAAAATGGTAGGTTTATAAATGAAATGAAATCATCTAAAATATCACTCTACACAAGGCTTGGTGGTATCAGCTGAGCTCAGTGAGCTGTGAAACATGGTGACTGCAAGTAGTAAACAGCACTGCGTCTCAGATCAGGTACTCCTGTTAGTGCGACTCCATGTAGTTCGCTTTGTACCCACTAGCGTATTCTTTCTAATTTCAGGGTAACCTTTTCTCTGACTCTGAATCAGAAGAACCGACGGATTAACTTATCAAGCTTCTGACCACGCATACAGGGACGTCCAAACAGGAAGTGAGTAGCAACTACGTGGAAACCAGAGACCATCGAAGGTCTGTGAAAATCAGTTATTACGAGCGATGATGGACAAAATTACAGCTGGTGACCTGACGCGGGCGTGTGGGAGTTTTTCTTCAAGGTGAAGAGCTGAGGCGACCACCAATGAAACTGGCAAAACTAAAAACATGGACCGACACATCAGGGGTGGTTACTAGACTAGGTTACCTAGGCAACCAGAACCTGTAATGTCCACTAGTGACCATCCATCAGCGACAAACAAGCAAATCGCTTAATATGTGGGTGGGGCCTAAGACTGAGTCTTCTACCTTGAAGAAAACACCAAACAAAGACTAAACACCCCCAACGCCAACGAGCACAACAGCTAGCATTAGTGTCACCAACCACTGAGGGTAGCTAGGCAGCAGGACCAAAAATCTGCATTATTTTTGGGCATTTCTTGGTTTGATTACAATATTAGTATTCTCAATATTATTTGTGCATGGTCCTTTATATAGGGTCACTTCGAATATTTATAACACTAGGAGGGCACTGCAATATATACTAGCCAATGCTGTCATACTCCATCATAAATTACTAGATTACTTACTCACAAAAACTAGAAATGTATTTTATTGGCTCTTAAAAACTGTAAAATATGATGCCGTTCAGTTTATGTACCCTAATGACATCTGCTGTGATATGAATTGTATATGTGCGTGTAATTTTTGTGTAGGGTTTGTAGTTCACTTTGCATTATTGTGAGTATTTTAATTTAAAATAGATAAAGACACTGAATTATGCCAGTAATTGTTTATACCCGAGTACCAAATTTCATTGTGATAGATGGAAAATTCACCAAGATATGAATTTTAAATTTCACCAGTGATGAGAGAGATTTTTTAAACGAACGAACGGGGCAAAAACTCGACTTCCCTCCGTCTGTCGGTGGGCGAGGTAATAAAACCATTTTAATGTCATCACAAAAAAGAAAAAAGTTGTGCTTGTAAATGAGTGTAAGCATGGAGGAACGAGAGCTGAGACACTAAATGTGTAACTAGTACACTGGGAGGCTAAGTTAGTGTAACGAATTAATAGCTCTGCTCTCAAATACCGAGGGAAGCAAAGTTTCAGTGTAGTCGGCTTATCCCGTACATCTGTAGCTTCTATCACTCTCTACTGATGGTTTAAAATCGTTTTAGACACAAATATTTACGCACGTGCCCGTGAAATGCCAGGAAGGTATGAAAAGAAGACCCCACCCTAGCCTGGTCTGCTTTATGAAACCAAAAACCAGACACTGCCTGCACAGAGCACCCTTACAGAGCCAATTTTATCCCACCTTGCTCCACTTCTCCCTCCAGTTGGCGGTGCAGTCCGACCACCACCTCATGGTCTTCTCCATCTGGGCAGCTCTGGCCCGAGCCTCCTCCAGCTCTCTGAGCCTCAGCTCCTCCCTGCTCTCCCAGTCGGCGCCGGCTCCCTCGCCCATGGCTCCGAGGGAGCCGAGCCCGAGGCCCCCCAGCCCGGGCGAAAGCAGCAGCGGGGGGCTGGAGCTCGGCGTTCCTCCCGTGGGGCTGGGGGTGTGGGTGAGGCTGTCCGGGGAGCGGATGCCCCTGTCGGATCCCAGACCCAAGCTGCACAGCAGGCCGCCTCCGGCAGACTTACCGCCTTCGGACAGGTGGGGGCTGGGAGTGTGGTTCATGATGGCGACAATGGGGTGGACGATGACACGGAGAATCAGGAGAGCATCATCTTCTGCAGGCTCTGATCAACCTGGAGACAGAAACACAGAAACAGTTGAGTCAGTTCATCTGCGATTTGTAAATGAGCTTCATCTGAGAATAAACCACTGCTGGGCTGAAACCTATGCACATCCAGAGAGGGTGTACCTGGATACCTCAGCCTGACAGCTCTCTCATTCACAGCAGCGATCATCGCAGAGCCATCATCTCCACTTCTTAGCTTTTCACTGCTCTTAGCTCCTAATAAAATCTTTGGATGATGCTGTTCCACAGCAGAGGCCTAAGAATACGAGTTCATCTAATGAAAGATGCAGCACCTACATGGGGTGAAACAATTTCCCTCCCCCCCTTTAATTTTTCAGTAAACTTAGCAGAAAGTGCAGTAAAAGTGCAGGGAGGTGCAAAGTTACATGGTCACAACTCTTCAGTGCCTTCACTGATGCCCATAGTGACGCCGCTGCATTCAGATCAGGGCTCTGAGGGTAGATTCATATTTTTTTACTCCTGATGTTCCAATAATCACTTGTAGATATCCAATGACTGTCAGTATTTTTCTTTGGTGGATCTTAATAAAACACATTTGTGCTGTAACATCTGAATCTCCCTTCAGGGAGCCGATGTTGGACTGTGATCTTATCTCCGCTGTCAGTGCCAGGTTGGGTTGAGAAATTGTGAAGAAATTTTTTTTTAAAAACACACTGTGGTGAAGGTGGCCTCTAAGACTCTGGGCCAAGAAAAGCTCCGGTCCTTCCTGCCCCCTCGCTCAGCCCCCTGCCTCTGCCGCCCTCCCTCCTCCAGAGGAAGTTCCTGAGGAGCTGTGGGACTGTGGAACAACTCGCAGCGAAGCAGCAAAGGAGGAGAGGAAATGAAGCAGGTTTAGCATTAGCAGCTGGGGACTTAGTGGAGGGTAAAACCACTAATACAAACTCCGTTGCCCCCTGTGTGAACAGGTAACATGCTGGACCTTTAAATGTAAAGGTCACAAACTGACAGCAGAGTAGCATCCCATATTTCCCCACAGTCACTGTGCTACATCAGCCAAGCTGTTGGTCTCATGAAGTTAATGATGTACTGCACTTAGTCTGAAAATAATCAGTCAAACAGGCCTGATTATTTAAGGAGGTGGTGTGCCTGATGGTGCAGCCTGATTGCACCAGTCCTATGAGCAGGACGGAGGAAGTGGAACTGCCAGTCCTGGTCAGGGCTTAAACAAATTAAGGTATACACTGAAGGGACTACTGTCAATGAAAGAGTAGGGGGAAATACACAAATAATTATGATCTCAATACTGTGATTATGATGTCTGCAAAAACCCCTCCCTCCCAACTCTGGCCTGCCAGCTTTGCTGGACTTTCGAACAAAAATATGAAATGCATGACTTCTTTTTCTTGTGGAACCAAAAGCAGTTCATTTATCACTCAATCATCCACACCAACAGTGCTCTACGTTCTGTCCAAGTACAAGAAACACAACACTGAAAACTGAGCACATTTTAGTATTTTACTAACGATCCTCTTAAAATGAGGCATAAACAAAAAAGAGATCAACAGTCAGAACCGCAGCACGCTGGCTAAAGATGAATCCAAAATTTCCATCCAAACCGCAAAATAAACAAAGAGCAACAAAGCAGAAAAGCTGCGGCATGTTCCCATCTCCGCCCCCGATAAGCTGCATTTCTAAATCCATGTGAAAAGCCAAAATCCCTCACTGACTCTGATCCAGCGCCTCCAGTTCCAAATCTCATCCCCCAGTTCATCCCCCAGTCAAACACCAAAACCCAGCAGTGTATTCAGGACAAACCCAAATCTGGGTCGAAGTGTGGGAGAGAAAGAAGAATGAGAGGGCGACGAGGGTCAGGAAGCGAAACCATCGAATGAAAAGGGAAGAAAAATCAAACACTGATGTGTTTGGATTTCAACACAATCAAAGCTGAGAGAGTGGTGACACGGGCCGCCGAGCACAGATTAAACAGGAGGAGTGAGCTGAAAGCATACTGACGAAAACTTCCTGCAGCGGAAACACACAACACCACGTCGACATGTTGTCTGAATCTCAAAAAACCTGAGAACCTGAAGCAGGACACGATAGAAGATGAATTCCAGAAACTGGCAGCTGATGAGGAATTTGAAAGGAGGAGATCTATTTGGAAGCAGTAGCACTGAGCATTGAGCACTTTAAGGATACTTTTTGTGGTTCTAATAACTTCTGGAGGATGGCCCTCGTTCTCTGTGCGTCTGCGCTGCAGGAGCTAACTTCTTGTAACCTGCTTCATCGGTTCTTTTGGGTTCTTGCTTCAGAGATCTCTTGATCTGAGACTGAGTAAGTACTCTCAGCACAAAACAAGGACTGTAAAAAAGATATAAAAGATGGGTGTGCCGTCAGCCACTGGCTTCTGGACTGTCTCTTTTGAATATTATCGAGGCTTGCAAGCAGCATCCACAGACTGTGTGGGGGCAGCACACAGACAGAGATACCTGCTAATCAGTGTTCAGCAACAAAAAAAATGAATTTCACTCATGAAAACTGGAGCCCTGCCCTCTTGGACGATCTGTTAGTCCAGTGAAGCCACAGCAGCCATATTATTGGTCAGATAATTGCATTAGAAATGCTCCAAAAAGCTCCAACAGCACAAACTGTAAAAGAGGCCACACCCCTCATAACGCAAACTTAAAACCTTTATCAAATTTAAACCGGTGAGTTCTAAGTTATTATGAAATGGGAAATTATCCACAGAGCCCAAAGCAGTTTCTGTATCAGCTGTAAACATGTTGATTTCTGCTGGAAAGGTTTAACATGGGAGTCTATGGGGACTGACTCACTGCTGCCTCTGCTGGACTGCAGAGGAACTGCAGGTGATGGAGCTTCATGCTTTCTTGTGACAATCATATACACTAAAATGATATTAATAATACATACTAAGATTATGCCAGGTGAGCTAAAGATGCACTTGGAAACAAAACATCCTCTCAAAAGAGTCCCAGATCTGAACTAAAGGCAGCAAAACTGTTTGTTGAACTGCCTGATAGGGAGACAAAGGCCAGAGGGGTGCACTACAAAGCTAGAATAATGAGTTAGCGAGCTATGACGAGGTTAAAGTCAGTTTGCTCTGTTGTAAAGGTGGTTGTCTTTTTACCTGGGTAAATCGCCACGGTAACTGATGCAGAGCATGTAAACTTTCCTTTATGATCAAGCTCATAGTTAGGGCTGGATCAGGTGACCCTGAACCCTCCCTTAGGTATGCTGCTATCGGCCTAGGCTGCTGGGGGGGTTCCCATGATGCAGTGAGGTGACTGTTGTGAACTGGCACTATAGAAATAGAACAGTACTGAAATTCAATTGAATTGTGTTTTTTGCAGCAGTGTGGCAGTTTACTGTTATATTTTTATGTTCTTTATAGATTTTTATCATCATCACCTGATGCTCATAGGGATCATTTTGTGTGGAAAAAGGGTTATACGATGCATGAGACGTCCCTTTTTTCTCATAGCCTGAAGCAGAAAGTCTGGCTTACCAAAGTAAGCTGATAATACCTGTTATCTCTGTCTGGAGTCTTAGGTTTTGTCAAGCAAGCTGAAGCAAATAAAGCCTGGATATGTTGAACTAGCTTCGTAGTTTATCCCTCAGGTATATGGTAATGGGGTGGCTACATTTGCCAGGTCCAGATGCCATCAATAAGTTGTGAAAATTGCCTCAGACAACAGAATCCAAATAAGAAGATCAAATAACATAGAGGCAGATAGAAATACGGCTGAGCTGGCTTCCTCTGGCGTGCTTTCAACACAAAAGACATCCTGACCTCAGACATATAAGGTCTGCAGTCTGCTGCACCGCCAAGAACATGGGTAGCATTTTTTAATAGTCGGAATATCTGAAGTGAGAAATTCAACAGCAGCAAAGGTCTCCAGTGCAAACGTCACGCTTCAGTGCAGTCCAGCAAACTAACTTCTGTGAGGGCTTCAAAACGAAGCTTCTTTCAGGAGGTCTGAGGCCAGGAGATCACCTGCTTGGTGTGAAGTGTACACACAGAGAGAAGATAACGAGGGTAAATATAGTGCAGGGGAAAGCTCTGAAAAGAGACAAGCGTGTTGGAGAAGTGGTCTGAATACCTGACATCTGATGATAAAACTGTGCTACAAAGCTGCACATAACAGCTGAAATACAGGCTCGTATAGGACGCACATAATGTAGGAGAAACTCATTCACAAGTGTGCAGGAACAACATACTCACATTATAGTGCCGGGCAAACTGATGTGGACAAAATGACTCCAAAACGTTTTCAGGTCGGATTATTCTCCCCACAGTCGTGTTTTCTCTCAGGAGGAAACCGTTATCTCACTTCAGGAAATGCTCGGTGTGGTTTTAGGTGAGGGAGCTGCCTGGATACAACCTGCAGGTGACAGCACACCTGATGACCACTCACACACAGTCGGTGCACCAGAATATTAGCTGCACTGCTGCCTTTTTGGGGTAAAACCCACCAAAGTAAACACTGCATTACAGGGTCACAATGTCTCACGTGGATTCATGAAGTGGAGTTCCGCTCGAGCATGAAGCCACATGCTCCAAACCACCAAAATAAAAGATAATCAGAGTGAAAATGCACACATGTCAAAATTCAATAAAAACACATTAGAGCCACAAACGCAAAGCAAATGTTCTCTTCAGGCAGATCAAAAATAAAAAAATCACCAAGTCAAGAATTAAAAACAGCTCTTTACCAAAGTATCTCACCTCATCGGTCTCTCCCAGACCAAACTAATCAAATCTCTGCAGACAGTTTAGATTTCCCCCACACGTCAGTCTTCTTATCCAATCAAACGACGACAAATCAAATCATCTCCACAGCACATCAGCAGAGTCTGACTTTGGATTAATGAGCTGGCAGGTCAAAGTTCAGTTGATGTCCAATCTCATACGTACCTTTGTCAGGTAATACCTGAAAGGTTCAGGGCTGAGTACAAGTGTGAGAGCAGCTTTAATCTGTCAAAGTATGGAAACAGCTGAAAGCACACGTGTGTGACTGTGTGTCTGTGCTGCTGAACAGTGAATCCAGACTCAGCAACTCCAAATGGTTATAATGACTCTAACTGAATTTAGTGTCAGTCATCAGTGATGAGAGATGGTGGGGACGAAGCAGCTGCCCGGCTGCAGGACAGACAGAACGGAGACGGTGAGAAAGCGGCATGAATTCTTCAAGAGGCAGAGCAGCAGCCAGGATCAGAGTCTCATGCCAGTCAGTCGGCTCGATCTGGCTTTCTCACCATAAAAGCGCCCTCAGTGAGGAACCGCACAGCACCCAGAGACAGTCAGAGAGCACAAGAGACTCACACCACTGAGAAGGGTCGCCACAAACAAGAGTCCATCATTAACAAAAAACATTCAACAACACACAGACACACACACACGGTATGTAGGAGCACACAGCAGGCGCGCAGTGCAGGTCAAACACTGAAATCTGAACATCCTTCTGTAGAGTTCAGCCCTCTGTGAGTCAGTGACAGCTGCATCTCCCTCTAAACCATTTCTCCCACCTTACCTTTAAAGCTCCCACTCTACCTCTGAAGACCAAACATCATGATAGTAAAGAATCTGCTCCTTTCAAAGCACCAGCAACAAAAAAACGTATTTTTGCCTCACAGAAAATGATCCAAACTAATGTATTACAACACACAGACCAGCCAATCAGCTGAGACAGAAGTGGACCAGAAACTCACAGCTGTAAAACTGCTGTTTGTACGGATGGAGTCTGGTGGAGTGTAAAGTCTAATCTGAGGTCACTGCATTGGTTGTGCTGCATGCCAACTTTGTCACCACTGCCCTATCACCGTTCACACTGGTGCTGAGGTCTTCTCCTGAGCAGTAGGTGCCGGTGTCAGGTGCCACTCTGAAGAGGACCGACACAATCGTACAGTCGGTCTTCAGCCCGGCCGGACCAGGTTCACCGTGGACCTGCTGAGAGCGTGGCCTTCTGTCACCTGCTGCAGGTAACACACTGACTGTGGGTCAGAACCTCAGACAAGCTTCACAGGAACCGAACCATCCCAAACTGAGTAAAACCAGCAGGAAGAAAGATGGAAAATAGCTTTAAGCTTCCCTGAAAATGCAAACCAACTGCTTTTGAACATCACATATGAACAGCCATTTCTTTGTTCTTCATAAAACTGCATGCAAGCTCTAATGTGTTGCTTTATCAGAATATCCAGACACAGATGACATGCATCACCACCAACCTAAGAACGTATCAAGATGTCTTTTGGTCCATATCACCCGGCACTATTTGGTGCTGCTTTTTCCGTTGGACTTGGAGCTTGTTAAAACCTCTTTGGGTGGGGGCGCAAACATTCCTCCATGCAGGAAAAACCCTGTGTACACACAAACACACACCTGATTTATATTCAGCTCCTCGATGAAGGAGGAGCGTAGAGGAGGAGTGCACCTTTGTGTGTGCAGCTGACAGGAACGAGCACATCGATCCGTTTCCATCCACGTAAGAACGTGCCAGACTTTGTGCCGCTCACTGGCAGCCTGTACTGACTTGTGGTGGAGCGCCATCCTTTCACCACCCTACTACAACTATTCTCTGCCCTTGTGTGCAATGAAGTCCTTTATGTCTACAACCAACGTCAAGTTCAGGACGTGTTTCTGTCCACCACAGTTCCATCCCAGCATCTGTATCTCAATGAAAGGATCCAAGTGTTTTGGCATTAAAATTAAACATGATTTCAGCCCTTTGTGATCTGTTGTTCAGGATTCCTCAATAAATCTTAACAACTGAACAAACACTGAATAAGAGCTCACCACAGCGACATCCTGCAGCTCTTCAGAAGACACAGAAGATGTAATACATCTGTTTTACAAGCAGCGAAAACAACCCAGCGTAGCTCATGGAAGCCTCAAACCCCCAGGACTCAAACATGAAGCTCCATCACCTGCAGTTCCTCTACAGTCCAGCAGAGGCAGCAGTGAGTCAGTCCTCCATAGACTCCCATGTTAAAACTTTCCAGCAGAAATCAACATGTTTACAGCTGATATAGAAACTGCTTTGGTCTCTGTGGATAATTTCCCCCTTAATAACAGCTGTACGGGGGGGGGATAAAGTCGGCATTATTAGGGGCGTGGCCTCTTTGACTGACAGGTGGATGGTGACACAGGCGGCTGTAGCTGCTAGCTGTCTGCTAGGCTCCACCTCAGCTAACTGGAGTCCCTGAACTGGACCTCTGGGCCGTGTTTGTGCTGTTGGAGCCTGTTGGAGCCTTTTTAATGCAATTATCTGACCAATAATATGGCTGCTGTGCCTTCATTGGACTAACAGACCGTCCAAGAAGGCGGAGCTCCAGTCTGCTGAGTGAGAGTCATGTTACTAATTAGCAGGTATCTGTGTCTGGATGCAAGCTAGCAATAGCTGGGGTCAAGAGAGGGTCAAACAGTGAGTCTTTCTATATGTTTTTTGTAATAATATGTTTAGGCTATAAACTTAAAAAACTGACCATTCAAATATCTTCACTTCGTAAATACAGAAAAATGCAAATCCTCATTTGGGAAGCTGGGACCGGAGCATGTTTGGCATTTCTGCCGTTTTACTTTTGTCTCCATTTTTAGGCTTCAAAAAAACGATATCATGGCTGACTTCTGCTCTGCCAATAAAACAGAGGGACTGACAGCGAGCCGAGGAGGGAGAAATCTGCCCCATCATAATGAGATAACTCATCTTTAAGCTTGTTCGCTTGGTCTGTAGATTTATATACAAGGGGGTATTAAATAATAATAATTAAATAATACTAAATGTTCCCAGCAGTAATTATTACTTAGGTTTGAGAATATTTCAGACTTGAATTACAACCATCTGGCTTTGCTTATTAGCACAAACATGCATTCCTATCAAAGACACTGGCTGGCTGAAGTGATGGGGCTTCTTCTAAGCTGCAAATGCACTCTAATAAATCTGATTATCATAAAGTTACATTATGTCTAGTATGAAAAGACTTTGCCTCTTCTTACTGGATTCTCTCCTCGATTTAAAGGAGATGTGGTGTTTATTACGGACCCCATCATTAGCAGCATCAACACTTTCCATAAATTGTCTCCCTGTTTCTGGCACCGTCACCTTCTCCAGCCAGCAGATGACGAATGTCTCTGACTGAGTAATCAAGTCTCTGTTTATTTTGGATCAGCCGATCGTTAAGCTGATGGATGGGACCGCGGTACACAAAGCTGAGCTGCAGCCAATCGGAGCATTTTCATCTGTGCGACCCACTCAGAGATGGAGGAGGCAACCAACACCGCAGCACGAGAGCCACATTATTTTCACTGGAATGTGCTGAATTAAAAATAATTAGAAATCTTACTGAGATGTTGCATCATGGGAGATTTTGGGTGATGATGAATTAATCTGGACTATTTGATTACTAATGTGTTTCTCATGAGGCCCCAAACAGAAGAACAGTGAGACCACACGTTCCCACGCCTGCTTAAAACTGGATTCACGCCCATGTGTACAGCGAGTTACTGCAAATGTTCCTGCTCCCCATGCTGTCCCTGCAGAGATGCTTCTCAAAGCCACTGTGGGAGATAACAAACTGCATCCCATATCGCAGGTTTCTGTGCAGCCATACAATCTATAGAAGTCTCTGGAGCCCGAAAAAGGTGAGTTGACTTACATTTTTCTCAAGCTGTTTCACCTCTCATCCAAAAGCCTTCTTTGGTTCTAAAACCAAAAGGTGGAGAGTCTCAGGCATTTAAACCCTCGTGGGGGTCGTCCCTGGTTGTAACCCAATATCAATCATGTGCATCGTCACATGAGCCAAGGTGTGAAAAAAGGTGTGGGTGATTACCACCAGGGGCTTCGAGTGAAGCCGCTGTGAGACCTCGCCCCACCCTATCGCGCAAGTCTATTGAGGTCACCTGAGTTAAGGTGTGGGTGGAGGTGGAGGTGCCTGGGAATGGATCTCAAGACTGCGTTGGAGGTGGCTGACATTTAGTGCCGTAATCCCCTCCTCTGTTCAGTGACGGTCGCTAACAGTGGACATAGATGCTTCCTTAACTCCTCTTTCAAACCAGACTGTCTTCACAGTCCTCAAAGAGTGACCTTTAACCTTTAGGTGCAGATGTACAGCTGAGTCCCGTCCTGTCCGTGTGTTTGTAAAGTAGCTGTTTGGTTTCACCGATGTAGAGGTCCGAGCACTCCACGCTGCACTGCACAGCATAAACTATGTCGCTTAGCTTGTGTTTGGGAGGATCCGGTTTTTGCCTTAGACTGTGGCTGGGTCTGAAGCACACTGGGATGTCATGGTTGGAGAAAATCCTCCTGAGTTTCTCTGACAAGCCTGCCACATAACGGATGACAGTGTTGTTCCTTTTGTCATTCCCGTTCTCCCGAGTTGGTGTTTCACCTTCTTTCTTGTGCACGGAATAACCCCACATGGTTCCGAGTGACTTCCGAGTGAGGCTCTGAGCACATGTCCATGTTCTTGCCAGTTTTGCGTGCACCCTTCAGGAAAAATAAAGTATAAAAGGAATGACTGCACGGCCGTGGTGTCTTCAGCTGTCTGTAACACAGAATAATCACCACTTTAGACGGCTTCCCCCGTGCCCTGTACCTGGATGCGCAGCAGAAAATGAATGAATGGAGAGAAGTAAGAGTGAGCACTGAGAAAACGCTGATCGTGGTACTGCAGCACGTCAAGAAGACAAGTCTCAACCGACAAAGGTTTTAGACTGTACGTAATAAAGTACAGAGGATCAATCCACCATCACAGAAACAGACACGTCTGCACTTTAATAAGTGACTCTACCCCCAAATTAAAAGGACCAGACCTTCCCAAACCTAAATGCATTGTCATCTGGCAACCAGTTCCACAAACCTCATTTAGTTCCAGTTTACCCACAAGATTGGAGGCTAAACTCGGGCTGCATTTTCCACATGGGACCCACCTTCATTCGTCCCTCTGAGAAGCCTCTGAGGCTTCTTGCAGCTGCAGACAGCTCAGAAAACACACCTACTGCTGGCACTCCAAACTGTTTCTCCCTTTCTCCCAGCTCGTTACCGTCCCCTGGACTCTGTGTTTGCCTCCTTCTCCTTCTTTCTCTGCCCAACCTCCATGTGAACCCCACCCTCTGTCATCACAGAGCCCATAAAAGAGCCAGCCGGAGGGTGAGACCACAGGGTAATAAACTCTTTGACAGAGCATCTGTCCTCGTTGACCATATGCTACACAAGCCAACCCTGACTGATGTACAACTTCAACGCTATAAACAAACGATGAGGCCGAACTTCTGTGTCTGACTGACCTCCATTTAGTCCACGTCTGCTTATCTTTCTGAAACCAGCAGAAGTCGGGCTGAGGGCTGAGGAGGTCACAGTCGGCAGAAGAAGTCAAACGAGCCTGAGGCGACAGAGGAATTTGGGGGTGGTGGGGGGGTTTGTGTGTTCACTGAGCTGATTTATGTGAATGTGACCGTAAAAAGATACAGCACGCCGCTACAAAGGATTTCCCCCAGTGCTCGCCAAAGTTTCTGCAGTGAGTCAGCGCGTATGCTCTTTTTTTCTAATGAGAACCAGCTCTGAGAGCTCTCTGAAACCGCACTCCGAGAGAAGAGGAGAAGAAGAAGCATGCTGGGATCACGCTCACAGGCTTCATTCACTTGTCCTCTCTCATCGTGATTTCAACACGAGAGGCACAAACTGAAAGCTCCAGCTGTGACTTAAACTCTAAAGTACAAGTTACAAATCGAACGTGGCTGCTCGTCATCGTCCTGCGCATGAAAGGTGGGGAGCCCCTCTTCCTGCTCCTCCCTCACGTTTCTGTCTGAAGGCTGCTCAGCGTGGATGATACAAGGAGAAGGGAATGCACGTCCCAGTATGAGGACCAGAGGACTCAGCTGGTCATTTATGCACAATAACGTCAGTAATTTTAATGAAACCGTGCAAAGTTTTACCTTCATATGAATGTGTTCAGAGTTACAGGTCTCCGAAGTCCATACACGTGGGTTGGAATTTGGCTTTTTTAATCATTATTGATCCAACCTAACTTCATAAAAGCAGTAGATCATGAAATAATGTAAACTTGTGGCTCATCAACAGACCCTAACATCTGACGGTTACCCTGCACAGCAAGACAGATCGACCCCAGACTGATGCAGTGTCAGTCATATGGTGGTTATTTCCTGATGCACTCCAGCACAGGAACCAAAGAAGAATTAATTAGACAGTTTATCCTTTATTTCATTTCAGCACTCCTGGCCCTCTGTAACCCCGGATGTTTGATCTGTTTTCACTGGAGGAAACGCTGCAAAAATGCATCCTGGATAAACTTTCAGGGCTCATATTTGGATCAGTCCGAGGAATCCACTGATTGCTGTCATATCAGAGAAAGCATCACAGAGAGTAACGCCGTCTTAATGCAATGCTCAGAAAACTTAGAGGAACACTTTGAAAACACATCAGCTCTCGATGGGGAAAAAAAAAAATCCTGCTGGATATCTATCCCGACGTGGACTGGGAATTATGTTAGGAATGAAAGGATGCCCCCATCGTTTTATGGCCCCCACCTGTTTGTACGCATGCCTGACAATGTCGGGGCTCCTAATGAGAAGACAGATGGTGTCCTGGAGGATCTCCTCCCACAATTTGGAGCTGGGCATCACTGAGCTCCTGGACAGTCTGAGGTGCAACCTGGTGGCGTAAGGATGGACCGGAACATAATGTCCCAGAGGTGTTCGATTGGATTTCGGTTGGATTTTCCTGTTTGGGGGTGTCTCATTGTTGCCCCTCTAGGGCACCTGTTGGTAATTTCATGAACACCAAAGCAGCCGACACTGATCAACACCCCCGTCAGATGCTTACTGACCACATCAGTCTCACAGAGGTTTACCTGACTGATGCTCTGATGAAAGGGTTCCTTTCCTTTTTCAGAGCAGTATATTTCTTTAAATAAACAGAAGAAAGCCTCCAGAAGTTATCCCAGTGTATTAAAAATGGCTGACAGTGCGATGCTCTGGCTCCAGACTCCTGCATCAAACCTTTTCCCACTCAGAGTCGCAGAGTTCCTGAAACGGAGCCAGTGGGAGATTTCCAGACTTCAAAGCAGAGCTTCAAAAAAAAATTTTTCTCTCCTATTTTTGCCTCCAACTGAAAAAACAGATCATCTCAGAGTCTTCTGTGTGAGCCTCATCATTCAGCAAAGTCATCTAAAATGCACTATCAAAGAAAAAGAGCAGATTAATTTGAGCTTTCACGGAGAACTGGAGTGATCTAACCCCAGCTGTAATAACTGATGTCCTGGCGTCAACGCGCGTAGCCACTGTGACATCACCGGCTGGTTCACGGACGTCCTGAAACGTCAACGTCAGCTTCATGGCTGCCGCCGCCTTTGTTTTTCTGCAGCTCTAAGTGGCCATGTTTGCACGAGAAGGTGGAGTGCTAATTATCTGTTGATTCAATTAATCCAGTGATTTAAAACAGTGTTTCTCAAAGTTTTTTCGGTTCCCTGCACTTGAGAACACAAAATAAAAGTTCTCACCCCGTGCTCAGCATCGCGAGACTCTCGTTTATTTTCCCTTTAAAAAAAAAAAGAATCCCATTCGTTTAATTTAGTTTGACTTCGTAGTTTTCTCGTGGTCGTCCACGCTCCACCTGCAGGGGCCACAGTTTAAGAAATGTTGGGTTTTTTAAAAAATGGAAGGTACCATCTCAGCTCGCTGAGCCCAAAGCGACACCTGGAAGTTGTTTTACTCAAAGATTAGTTAGAACCCAATTTTACTCTCATTTTTCTCAATTCTCTGCCACCTCAGCCAGATAATTAACCACCAAAATTAAATCAGCTCATCATTTAACCTCTGGGTGTGTGTTTACAGAATTTATGTGCAGGCTCATATTTAACTGCTTTGTTCTTTTGCCTACTTTTGTCCACATATGAGGTAATGGCTCAGCTTCCACCTCTCTCAGTAGGTATAACATCACATTTTACAGGCACACGCTGATCTGGCCGTTTCCTTTTTGAGGGCAGTAATTCGACGCGCGGTGCTTTGTTTGTACATGTTGATAGTGCAGAGCTGTGGATGTAGACAGCAGCTGTGAAACTGCATTTACTTGGCTGCAGTACTGAGGTCTGTGCTTTCCAGAGAGACTCACAATCCATGGACAGCAGCCAAAGCTTTTTCCCTTTGTCTGAAAAAGTCATCTGAAAAGTTTCATACACTGAGTATCTTGTTACAAAGTCACATCAGACTTCTTAATCTGGCCCTTATTCAATGATTTACGCTAATCCAGCAGCATGTTTGCTGTGTAATGGGCCTGAGTCATGGCTTCACTGTAGCCACTTTGGTTAAAAGGTGTGAGCCCACTCTCACTGATCTGACCGCAGCATTTCAGTGCTTCCAGGGTAGGTGTCATTTATGGCATCAGATCTGGGAGGGATTTGTCCTTAGACTGGTCTAACTGGCTAAAGATGTCCTCACCACTAATATGTTGTTAACTGCATATTTGCTTCCACCGTCTCAACAAAGAGTATTTTATCTTTATTACTGACTGCATGCATCACCTTAACATTTGAAGTTGTTTACATCTTCATTCTCTGCATGTCTTTGTTCCTCCGTATTTACTGACCATCTAAGAAAGTCCATCAGGTGTGCCTGGACCCAGCCTCCTGTGAGCTGAGCCTCTGAGACGAGGACAATAAAAAGCCATTTTGAAGAGAATACAGTCAGTGAAGAGGCGGTGGAGTCAAGGAAGCAGCACTGCCAACTGTTATTGCAGCCATCGGTCACATGAGCTGCTGTTTGCCCACCAAAGCTTTCCCGTTGGCTCAATAAAAACCTTCTACTGTTCACCCAAAAGCTCACAGCAGAAGAAGCGCGAGGCCAAAATGTCTGCACGAGACTTTGCTCGAAAGGTAACATCCTGTAGTCTCCAGAAACTGCTTAGCACAGCATCACTCACCTATTATCAGCTTGGTCGTCCGAAACCTGTGCGAGGTTACGGATAACCTCGTGTGACGGCGCCACTGTAAGTCTGTGGTGTTCTTCGATGTCGCCGGAATGACCAAACTGTCATCACTTGTGCGATACTGAGAAGTCAAACTGAGGCGTTCCCCTGATGCGAGTCACACTGAAATCGATTGCTGATGCTGGAAAGCCGATAAAGACTGGACACTAAGGCTGGGCCTCAAAATTATTTTTTTGCAGTAGTTCAAAATAAATGTGCAATAATGATATTTAAAACAATATTGGAAAAAAATAGTGAAAAATGTTTTATCAGTGATTGGAGGCAGCAGCATTTATTAGTGCAAACAAAATGAGGTCATTTTTCATCCTTCTACCTGATTCAAACTACTGAAATAATACTGCTAAATATAATATATAAATAATACTGAAACTAGGTGGCAGCAGGAGGATTAAAGGCAATAGCAGTGACGGTGCAAATCAAATGTGAGCCCAAAAGTAGCCTGGGTAGTGGAATTTTGAAGTATAAAATAACTGCTTAACATTTGAGTTTAGCAGTAAGTGAAGTGACTGAGGCAGTAACCCTGCAGCAGGATCAAACCGCACAAGATTTTCTACCTGGGATGGTTTACGTTGGCTCAAACGTGTTAACCGTTTCCACCGTGTAACCACACAGAGCTCTCCAGCGACGCTCGGTGGAGTCGAGACTTTGCGGTCGCTAGCATCTCTTCCTTTGCAGCCCGGTTGAACTTGATGGCGCGTTATTTCCTCAGTGGTGGAACGGGTGTGTTGTTTCCACGTTGAGCAGAAACAGATCGGAGGCCGACACGCCGCTCTCACTGTCAGGCATGTCCGGGCTTGTCTCGTGAGCACAAGGGAACATATGCGCATGGTGCTGCTCTATCACTGACATCACAATATGACACAATTTTAATCACATTAAAAGTCATACTGGTATTATTATGATGGAGGGCACAGCCCTGCTGCACACTTCCAAACTAACAGATGCTAACACACCCGAGAAGAACCCAAAATGTTTCCACGTTGAGACGATGATGAAAACCTAATTTTTCTCTTTTACTCGGAGCATCCTCACAGACCAAATGGACAGAAATAATCGATGACACGATTCTGTGTACAGTGTTTACTACGCGGCTAAATCTGAATGATGGTGTGAATTAAGACGACGGTTAAACTGGGGGGAATCTAACGGATCAAATCGAGAAAAGCTTGAACACCCATATTCTTATTCAAGACACAAGTTAAAGACTTCACTGCAAAAGACTGCTCTAGATAACTTTATTAACTCTGTTCAAGGCTCAGCACAGACTTTAAGTCCTCAGACTCAAGCAGTTATTTCAAACTCCCACCTGACACAAACATCCTTAAATTCAGTAACAGCTGCTGAACCAGCCAGAATGGGGCAAGAGGAACCTCGGGGTGGAAGGGGTTACAGGCGCAAACGTTCTGGGATAGAACGGTTCCTCCAGTTCTCCTGCGTCTCTGCAAAACTATCAAACAGGAGAACCTCATTTCCCATGGGGCCCCAGGTGTTACTGCAGGGAGAGGTTTCCACTGTAGTAAATTATACAGCACATTCCTGAACCATGACTCTCTCTCTCCCACACACACACACACACACACACACACACACACACCACACTGCAGTCCCACGCAGCATACGCCCTGCATGCCAACAGAAACACACACAGCCTCACACAGGCTCGGCTTACTAATGCTACAAAGAGTTAAAATCAGCCAACAGGAGCAGCAGCAGCGAGTGAAGTCAAGGACAGAGTCCAGATTCAATAGTCACCAGGCTCCCGGGGGGGGGGGTCTATGTCCATCTCAGCACAGGCTGGAGCCATCATTTACTCAGCAGGACAGGGAGGAGCAGAGAGGAGCAGAGAGGAGCAGAGCAATGGACAGCGTGGTAGAGGAAGAGGAGCATGGATGGAACAGAGGGAGGCACTTTCACTGTGATTGCTTCATAGGATTTGACGCCATCAGCGCTGTTAGCTTCCACTCAGTGTGGGATCAGACGTTCATGTGGACAAATGTGACGTTCACACAGCGATGCGCAGCCATACTGACACATTTCAGGTCAGCTGAAGAACAATTTAAAGTCATAACGTTTATAAACACACCACAGAAAAGGCTGGAGAACGTTACACTGGAGACAGATTTAAATATCAAATGCCTCTGAACACTAAACACGAAGCTCTTAAGGGCTTTACCAGACCTTCCAGAGTTTGGTGATCTCTTAATCGACCCTGCAACCTCTGAAGTCTCTACTTGGGTGCTGAAAGCGAAATGTAATAAAACCGGTACCTGAGAAAGAGTAACTGGTTTAAAAAGATAAAACTGTGAAATGGATGAAAGACAATATAAAGCTGATCCAAACATGAGACAGTAATGGCCAAAAAAGATCCTAATGAAAGATAAATTTGTCTGTGAGGTCTCACTTCACAGTTTTGACGTTAGCTTCTTGGCTGCCGCGTTGGTTCTCGTGCACTTTCTAGTGGCCATTAGAGGAACTGCAGCTTCTGGTGCTTCAGCAGTGGATTTGACATCAGCTCTTTGGCCTGCTGCCAGGTCCTCAATCTGACTGCAGCACAGTCTTTGGACTGAGACGAAGGTTGAAAGTGCCACAGAGGACATGAGACAGAGCAAGCGTGACCATGAAATGCTTTAAAAATCATCCTAAAATCAGGAGGAAGATGATCTCTCCTCCTGCAGCAGCTGTAACTGACTTTTCTGGAAACACAGATCCATCTGTGTCACTGAGGCATGGCTGAAATGCATTTTTCAGATGATTAAATGTACCCCAAACACTATAAAGTTTCACTCGTATATCATCCCGTTTGACCTCACTATCATCTTCACCATCCTCCTCCTCATTCTGTAAGGTTACTGAAGCATTCTGAGCATACCGCTGCATCACTGCAGGGCTGAGCAGCTTCAAAGCTTCTCCCACTCCAAAAGGCTGAGAGGGGTTTGCATAACATGCACAATAGATGGAGGCTTCATCAGTGAGGAAGATGATGAAATCCCAGGTCAGAGATGGAAAGATACTGAGGCCAAGCAGGTACAAAGGAGGTTACAGCTTCACAATAAAACATCACATCTTCCATACTGTCTGCCAAAATGGGAACCCTCCTTTTTACACCTTTGGGCCTGAAATCTGAAATTATAAAACTTTTTCATGGGTGGAGAATGATTTTACAGATGAATAGTGCGACAGTGGGTGGATGAGATAAACTCGGCTGGAGTCGTAGCAGTAAGGTGCGGCGCTGAGCTCTAATACTGTCTGAACAGCCTCAGGTGACCAGGAATTTGTCTGCCTCTAATCTTTTCCCACACTGAAGGCAGAGTTCACAGCCTGTGTGACGCAAAGCTCGGCGGGCAGCCGGGCGCTGAGGGTTCGAGGGGGTTAACGCGCCCTAATGGGGATCAAAGACCAACAGACTCACACTGCAACACACAGACACACCTCAGAAACAAGGAGAAAAGCAAAGGAAAGGAAAAATCTGGACAATTCTACGCGTCACAGACATCCTCATTATTTACAAAAATCAGCCTGTGTGTGTGTCTCGTACACGTGAACATCACACATACAACAATTCTGCGACAACAGCAGAAAGTGCAGCGTAACACTCCTCCTTCAGAGTTTTTAAACCCTCCACAGGTAAACTAATACTTACAGAGCTGTTAAATATTTAACACGAGACTGGAGTTCACACAATAGCTCTAAATGAAGGATGCACTTTGCTACCAAATCCGCACACTTGGTTTAGCATCACCGTAAAACCAACTAAAGGATGCGTGCTTCTTCGGTAAAGCCAGGGTTACGTGTAAGTGAGCAAATACTTATTTGCCCCACTGTATGGCCCGGCTGGGTCGACATAAAGCCCTGGTTGTTTTTCCACAGTGGGCACAAACCCACGCTGCATGGCTTCCCCTCAGAAAGACGAGCAGGTTAGGACTTTTCGAGTCTTCCAACAGGAGCACAGAGAGCTTCAGCCGAGCTTTAAACAGCTGTGGAGATGGCAACTCAAAAGGGGAACGATGCTGGTGTCGCTACAAGCGGCTGTGAAAGCAGCCTAAGTATAAAACACAGTTCGGGTGATGAAACCAGTCATCAAGTTATGCAGAAATTAAAGGCGCAGTGCAGTGCACTTTTACCACCGATGGGTTAGCTTCTCCCACTCCGTCAGTCCTGGCTAACACAACATGCACACTTCCCGGTTAGAGTTAGGGAACTTTACAGTGGACTTGACCCCATGCTGAACACTGTGGAGTCATTCATTTATGGCCCAAAAGGTAATATTTTAGTCCTTACGATTACATTTACACTTCAAGAATGAGAGACGTGGTGTCAGACTGAAGATTTTCATGCTGAACAGAACGTGTAACCGTCATAAACTTGTAGTTGTTTTTCTGTGATATCCCAAAAGCTCGTGGAAAAGTCCAGTTGGCTTTGTGTCGAGGGAACCAAAGCTACAGACAAAAACATCATCCACCCAAAGCTGGAGCTCTGAGAGCCAAGGCACGGAGACCTCTGCAGACGGAGGAGTGTACAGACGGCTGAGCTGTAAACACTTAAACTGCTGTCGTGCTGAGTGCGTAAAGGCCCTCTGAGGGAGCTATGAATTACGCTCTGCTTCAAGGTTAATTAAGCGTTCGAGCAGGTGAGGCAGAAAGGTCACAGGGCCCTCACATCACAAGAAACACTTCCTCTTTATTCCACCCACTGCTAACATCAGGCCGTCTCCTCTGAATATTAACTATGTTTGTTTGCAGCTCATGTTTGTCTTTGCTCTTTATTTTTATCACACCGACTAAAACCATGAGCCGACTCCTCTGTTAGAGATCTGAAAGGCCTGCAGGACCCTGCTGGGTCCAGCTCTGACTTCTCTCTGGTTGGTTCATCTCCAAAGTGTTAGAAAGTGATGCTCACAGCAGTCACTATAAAACAGATGCACTTTTATTTCATGAGAGAGGAAACAGAGCTCGTGTTTTACACTCACTCAGCACCAGGATGATGACTGAGCTTTTATGAGTGTAGCTGCATATTTATGGAAACTCTAACACAGTGTGAATACAACTGTGTACATAACACTAGTATGCTGAGTGGTGTGTTTACTCTGCTGTAATGTGGAGAAGAGTTTTACTGCAGATGAACTCTGGGTTCAGGGTGCACCTCTTTTTTGTCCAGCCTGTTTCTCCTCGAGCTCCATTTAACAGAAATAAAAGACCTCACAAACACCCTTCGCTCTTATCTCAGCCCAAAGTCAGACATTAAAAATGCTTTTACTTGTCTCAAAGCATGGTCTTTATTTATCTGACACGTTCAGCTTTCGAGATGACAGGAAGATTCACAGGGAAGTGCTTCACCTATGACCACACGCCAGTGACCGAAAGAAGGAGCTACAAGCAGCAGGCGAAAGCTGAGGTGGTTCAGCACCTGGCCTCCTGGCACCTCCCAGGTGAGGGGTTTCGAGCATGTCCTACCAGGAGGAGACCCCGGGGCAGATCCAGGACACAATGGAAAGATTATATCTCTTGGGAATGCCTCGGTGTCCCCCTAGATTAGGTGGAGGTGGTGGTCAGGGAGAAGGAGGTCTGAGTTCCTAAGTGAAAGAAGGATGGATGGATAGATAGATGTACGGATGGATGGATGAATAGGTGTACGGCTGGATGCATAGATGGATGGATAGGTGTATGTATGGATGGATGCATAGATGTACGGATGGACGAATGGATGGATGGACGGACTCGTGGTAACAGCAGCTGCCTAGTAAGACGTGTAGAGCAAACTCTGACTATTTCTGTGAAACTCTAACAGCAAACTGTTCTTCTGGATTCTGTGATGGTGAAATCAAAGCAGGGAAAAATAAAGGATAAATAACATTCGAAGCAGATGGAAATAAGCAGGGTTGAGAAACAAGCATAATATATGAGTGGCAATGAATCCAATGAAGTCTGACGTACAGCAGCTACAGCAGAGACGAGGATGATGGGGCTGCTCTGGAAACAAGGAATAAAATTTTGGATGGTTAGTGAACAACGTCAGGACAGTAACGCTGCCAGAGCGGGCTGAAGGATCGGGCTCGTGCACCTTAGTGGTGTGGAAACAGTGAATACCAAATGTGATAGGTGCTGACAGAAGAGGGCTGAAGAGAAACACTAATGCCCCACAGAGAACATTTATAATTCATTTATTCAACCACAGGGACGAACCGGCGGTGGTGTAAGCTGCCCGGGCGAACAAACGGCCTTCGACACGGTTCAAAAAGAAGCTGGACTGGATGAAATCAATCACAGATTATTGTCAGGGTCGTTAAAAAGCTGCAAAAGCACCAAGTTCATCATTCATCGTGTCCGTCTGCATCTCAGCATTATAGTCTAGTCCTGCTCTGAATTTTTCAAACAGTAACTCGAGAAAAAGATGCTGGTAACCAGACACAGCCCTGCATCACATAACATGGCAGCTTACTCAGTTAGCAGGCATGGCTGCTAATCTAAAGTCACATTACAATCTTAATCCAGGATCCCAGAGCATGTCCTTAAAATCCAGACTGTTTATGAGGCTACAAGACAGGAGAGAGACAGGTGTAAAGACTGTGTGAGGGCGCATGAAAGACACGCAGACTGAGATAAGGATAGAAACGATAAGACTGAGTGTGATTTCTGAGGCAGATACTGTGGAAACATGAGGGCTCGAGCTGTGGGAGCAGCAGAGGCAGCCGAGTGTTAAAGCCGAGTAAATCTGTCTGCGACCACACGGCGGGGATCGCCGCACACACACACACACACACACACACACACACACACACACACACACTGTGCATAGAGATAAGGACGGTACCGTAGGTATGTACAGACACAGGTACAGGGTTTAATAAATCAAAGAGACTCTTCCAGGTGATACCAAGTCTGATCCAGCCCATGAATGTGTCTGACACCCTGACAGCAGCTGGAGGTGCTAAATAAGACAAAAGTTACTTTTTGGTGCTCTTGACACAAACGCTGAAGAAACTGGTTCAAAATGAAGTGTGAAAATCAGCTGGAACAACATGAGTGAAAGCGATCAGTTACAGAGAAGAAGCTCTTCATCATTTTCAGTTAGTCCAGAGACCCTTCAGAGGACTCTCATTTCTGCTCTTGTACAGTGTATCACAAAAGTGAGTCCACCCCTCACACTTCTGCAGATATCTAAGTATATCTTTTCATGGGACAACACTGACAAAATGACACTTTGACACAATGAAAAGTAGTCTTTGTGTAGCTTATATAACACACTGCACACAACTACTTTTCAGTGTCATTTTGTCAGTGTTGTCCATGAAAAGATATACTTAAATATCTGCAGAAGTGTGAGGGGTGTACTCACTTTTGTGATACACTATATCCTCCACCTCCTGCAAGTACATTTAAAACACAGCAGTCCTACACAACCTCTTTACATGCATGCACATCTCTTTAATGTACACATTAAACATGTATGGATACCGTAAAAAGGAAGCAGAGCAGTTTTACAGGCTTGGTTTTAATGGCAGGATCAGCCATGCAGGCGCCAAATATTATTATCTGGTTGAGGCCGATGGCAAAGCCGGCTGCTGACGGGGTGTGGACTCCAATAAAGGGTCCAGAAATAAATTCATTTAAAAGGCAGCACAGGCTCCTGACCGCTCATGGATCTGAATGATAAAGAAAAGTTCATATCTGCCCAACCGCAGCCACACGAGTCCTTAACACCACATTTCCACCACACGAGCCTTCACCAGCAGGCACCAGGAAGCTTCAGAGGACCTCGGTGTGTCCACCTCATTAAGTTCAGGGGAAACGTTCTTACCCCAGAAAGTTCCTGCTGGAGCTAGAAGTCCCATGATGGGCGTGTCAAGCAGAAATCGGGCTGAGTGTCAGTTTCATGCAGGCCACAAGGTCATTCTCAACCCAGTCTCTGCAGATCAGCTGATCTCAGCATCAGCCCACATCAGCTGACTGCTCAGTTGTTACCCTTCTGATCGACAACTGTCATATAGGGGGCGCTATTTAAGGTGCTTTAGTCTGTCTACAACTGCTGCAAACTGCTGTCTCAGCTGCCTCTTTGTCGGTTAAGGTTCTGCTCCCTATTGTTATCATCATTCTGGAACTCATAGAGCAGCAGATCAAATATTGTTCTGATTTCACAGTGCTGTGCAAAAATCTTGAACCAATCTCAGTATATTTTGCTCCCAAGGAGTCAGACTTTCTTCTGATTTTGAAGTGCTCTTGAGCAATAGCTCTCCCGGCTTTCTGAAGGTTTTCTCTGGACATTGGCTGCTTTTTCACTCATTTTCAGTACGCTTCCTGTAGCTGATCATTTTCAAAGGAATGTTTAAGCCACTTCATTCAAGCATAGAACGGCTCCGAACTCAAGGCATGAACCAGTGCTGGGTCTGCACATAACAGACAACTTAGCAAAGAAGCAGCTTTAAACTGTATCTCTAGGCTCTTTGTTATTTGCAGCCTGTCACGAAACACATCATTTTTTTAATCTACGAAAAATGTAAAACACAGTTTGACGGTGTAAAGTAGTAAGGAGCAGCGAACTGGACAGGTTCCCTACCTACAGTAGACGAACAGTATCTGAAAGCCTCGTCCTTAAGAAACAGGTCCTGTGTCAGGTCTTTGCTGGATTATTTCCTGAGAGATGCACCTGGACCTTCAGCTGATCCATCTACTGTTCACTGAAGCCTCATCAGAAATGCAAAAGGAGCCATTCTTAAAGAAGGGAAACAGGAAGGAAAGGCTGGGGTATGCCACATCACACAGCAGAAGTGTACAGACTCTGTTTTTGCCTTATATGCTGTATTTCAATTTATACACACACACACACACACACACTACTGGGGAGCAATGGTACCAAATTCCACGGTTCGGTTCGTATTGCATTTATGAAATAGTTATTTATGGGTCACATGATGATTTATGTTACTAAAACAAACAGATTAATCAGAACTTCTTTATTCCTGGCACACAATAACAAAAAATAACTTTTCCTCCACATCAAAAGGAGCCAGTTGAGCTGTTCTGGGCATGTCCTACTAGGAGGAGGCCCCAGGGCAGACCCGGGACTGGATGGAGAGATTATATCTCTCGGCTGGCCTGGGAATGCCTCAGTGTCCCACTGGATGAGCTGGAGGAGGTGGCTGGGGAGAGGGAGGTCTGGGTTTCTCTGCTTAGGCTGCTGCCCCTGTGGCCTGGCCCCAGATAAGAGGAAGAAGATGGATGGATGGATGGATGGATGGATGGATGCAAAATGAACACAAAAGCCACATTTGACTAGAAAACAATTGAGTAAAAAAAAAAAGCAGCTGATCAATTGATCAGCAGCTGCTACAGATCACCTGAGGGGTGTGTTATTGTTTTACTACCAAAACTCAACACAACATTCCTCAAAAAATAAAGCTGACAAAAGAATCCTCTTCTAATGAGATTCATGATCTACAGTATCTACATATCACCTTATCATCTCTTCATGCTTATTTATTTCCAATATTGTGGCCGTTCCTGATTTTCAGCAGATCAGATCTGCAGCAGCAGGTTATACGTTAACATCATGCCAGCTAATGTTAGACTGGACTGTCCTAAAATCCCACTTTTCCCTGATAAACAGTTTGATTACATTCTCACATCATATGAGAGTTTATTTGCCAAGTGTCCAAGTCATCCATAACAATAGATCCACCTCAAAGAACGTTTCAGCAGCAGCTAACAGCAGCTAACAGCGGCTAACAGCAGCTAACAGCGGCTAACAGTGGCTAACAGCAGCTAACAGCAGCTAACAGCGGCTAACCGTGGCTACTGACAAAGAAGTCCTGGAAATGTTCAGCGGCTCACCTCAGTATCACTACCATTGCACAGAAGTGAGCTCCTCCCACGCAGCAACTCATTTTGGAATCGTCACAAAGTTTCCCAGAGGAAACAGACGTGGACGCTTCATCAGGTAAACGACGATCTTACAGATAAATGCAGGCCGGAGCATTTGAGGGGACTTGGGAATAAAAATGGAAAATATTGTAAAGTATTTAATTAACGCATCTGTTCTTTAGTCCCGATTTATTGCTTATTATTGTTTAATATTAAAATATTTCAAAATGTAGTGTGTACAAAAACATTTTTATACACAAACGGTAGCAGAAACACGCCGGCTGGTTATGGGGTACTGAGAGTTAAAACAGACAGAACTCAAATTTATTTTATATTTTCGATACAATAACCACATGACTTGTTCCGAACCGTGGCTTCTATACCGCAGACCGTTACACCTCTAATATAAACACACACACACACACACCCATATAAAATGATTTTGAACTGCTGTAACAACAGAATTTCTCAAATATGAGATCAAGTATTTTTCATTTCATCAATTTTAGTAATTCCCTCGACTTGATTGTGAAAATGAACAAGTTGTTCTCAGAGTCCTCAAAAGTGAAACTAACAATCTGTCCGAACCGGATCGCTGTGACCCCCGACTGTCAGCCAGAGGCATCAGAGGAGTCCCCAGACTCCACCCAGCACTCTGCACACTGCTCCTCCTTTAACTCACCACATCTGGAAGACAGATCACCTAAAGGTCACCAGAGGCGGTCACTGACGACATGCTGAGGTTCCACCCAGACAGGAAGGCTGTGTGTGTGTGTGCATGCATGCATGCATGCGTGTGTGCGTGCGTGTGTGTGTGTGTGTGTGTGTGTGTGTGTGTGTGTGTGTGTGTGTGTGTGTGTTAAGGACACATCAGGAGCCAGGAAAGAGAAAAATTCAGAGGTCAACACTTCCTTTGGCAAAAACATCACACACATAAATGAAATTACTCTGACCTACATTCATTCCAAGGAGCGCCTTACCCTAAAGTCTTCATACTAAAATGGATTAAATGATTTTGGGACATTAATAGTTCAAACACAAACACATGCAGAGAATATCTAATCACAAAATGCATTCACACAAACATGCAGGTTGAGTCTCTGGAGTTGGTTTCAGTGACAGGCACAGACCAAAGGCATTCCTCCGCCTGCTGGAACTGAAACTCTGCTGCCAGCCATAATTACTGAGCCCTAAACAAACACAGCTAAACATAGACACACACACACTGTGATGGAAACACACTCCCTCCAAGAGTAAAACACTGCCTACAATCACACACAGCTCTGCTCTGCTCCTGTTTGGAGGCTGATAAGCTTTTATGCACGGAGTAATTAACATGTAGCTGCTGACGGTGTGTTGAGGTGAATCGGTGGTTATGATACTTTCGCCCTGCAGACAGAAGACTCTGGATTTAAAGCTGCTTCGCAGCATTTTCTACATGCACATTCATGCAAAGTAGCTCTGCACTGAACTCACCATCACCCCGACAGAGCTAAATGTCATCACACAGCAGAGGAACAACCTCTCGATCCCGCGTTAATTTCATCAACTATGAAAACTACATTACAAGTAATATTTCAACATGAGAACGATGGCAAGGTTTATAAGAGTTTAAGACAGCTTCTGGTTGTGAGGAGTGTCTTAAACCTGAATTCTTTCCAATGTCCAGCAGGGGGCGACTCCTCTGGTTGTAAAAAGCAGTCTGATTGTACAGAAGTCTGTGAGAAAATGGGCCACCTGCTCACCTGATCTCTGAGCTCAGTGAACACCTTCCTGATGGGTTTGTGGTCTCAGTCACTAGTTTCAGGTCTTACTGAATAAAGCCCGAAGCTAATTTTGAAAATGACGGTCCCGTTAGGGTCAGGAAGGAGCACGAAGCAGGGGAGGATTCTGGCCATGTGTGCCTCCGTGTCTCAGCCATCTCAACAGTCACGTCTGTTTTTAAAACACCAGGCTTCAGGCTTCAGAACAGGTCTCCACAAACCGATGTGTGACGTCACAGTGGCTACATCCATCTTTTATCTACAGCTGATAGTTGTAAATGGATAAAATGACCGGCACACACTGCTGCACACTCTGTCACCCAAAATACACGAGCGGTGTGCAGAGTGCTGGGTGGAGTCTGAGTGAAATAATCTGCGCTCAGAGAGGTGCTGAAGTGATGATCTGTCCCAGTATTGAACACGTGAAGGAGCAGAGGGCTCGATGGACTGCAGAATGAAAGGCAGCGTCATTTCCACGGCTGCTTTCCTCTAAAAGAAACTCTGAGCAGCTCATTCAAACGTTAAAACCACGAGGTCAGGGTCTACTAGCAGGCCACTGGGCTCTTGTGAAAAGCAGCAGCAGCAGCAGCTTCTGTGGCTGCAGAAATGCATTCAGAGCCTGTCCTTCAGTGTCAGAGAGGCTTTGTTTTTCCTGCCACTCTGCCCCTTTTCACTCTCCCATTGATAAAGTTACTGGCTTTATGCAGCAGTCTTTATAAAATCTACAGCTGACTCATCTGTGTTTGGAATGCCATTTAAACTACAGATATAATCAGATTTAACTTCACGGGCTTTCTGCAGAGTATGCACCCTCCGAGGTGCAGAGCAAGAAAAATCAGAAAAATGTGTCACAGCCCGGGCTCGTAAAAAAGCAGCTGTTTGGAGGAGGGCACCTGGAAACTATTGGTGCTCAGACTAAAGAGCTACAGAAGAAACTGGAAGTTTCCTCAGAATCACTTTAGAGATCAAGAATACATCAGCCTGCTTCCGGTGAGCGGTCAGTGATCACGAGGAGCGCAGCAGTGAGTCAGAGACGCTTCACTGAATCAAGCCTCTGTGAAACTGAGGAGGTGGCGTGCATACGCAGAGTATCACTATAATTGATCCCAGGCAGAAAAGTAGCAGGAACGCTTTACTTGTACTCCAAGCCTTGGAAACTCTTGGAGCGTCTTACGTTTCTGACAGCCTGTCACTTTCCGTCCCAGCTCGCAGTCTTGGATCCTCTTCCACCCCCAGACTAACACTCCTCACAGAGAAGACGGGATGCAGCTTTTTGCCATTTTTGCCTCCAAACCTTGGAGCAGGACCTCCAATTATTAGAGAGGCAAACTTTAAAGCACAACCTTTAAAGGCGCAGTGTCTTTTTTTTAATAATGAATCAGATTTAAGCAGACAAATTGCTAACCGCCGGGGTCAGCCACTTTTGGTAATGGAGGCAGATCCAGAGCAGATGCGCATTTTCTTCTGCTTCTATCGTTTCCAAATGTGTTTTCTTTCCCTCTCTGTCCTTCATATCATTTGTCTGTTTTGAATAGGTCGTGATTTTCTTACTTGTGTTTGCCCCTTTAAACCTTTACAGGTGACACTGGGCTGTACAAATCCAATTAGCTTGACTTGTTGTGGCGTTAAAGTAACTTCTAGGAGAGGGAAACGATCAGAGAGCTGGAGAGGGAGAGAAGAGCAGAGGGTGATGGATAAAAGAAAGACAGAAGGGGCAGAGTGGACTGAGAGAGTTTAAAGAGGGAAACGGAGAGAAGCAGCGGTCTGAGGGAGATGGAGAGGAAAGTAAACAGTGCGAGGACGCTGGAATGCGTTTGGGGAGAGACGGTACGCCGTCAGTCGGGCACACAGACCAACAAGAGCAAACAGCGGCGTTATTAGCACAGAGCTGCTGCCCGAGCAGTTATCTCACAGAGGAAGAAGAAGCGTGAGCAGGCAGAGATGTGCAGAAGCAGACGGCGACTCGGCTCCTCTGGTTTGGCCTGATGTTCGCGGGTGGAGCGACAAATGAGAGGATGTTGATATTCCACACAGGAAGACAGACAAACAAAAGCTCTGCAGGATGGAGCGAGGCCGTGCACTGGAAAGACACAACCAAACCAGATTCCACATGAAGCTCTGCACTGTTTACCCCCCCCCCCAGCTGCAAAGTGTACTGGAAATGCATCAAAGCCACAAACTCTGAAAACGCTGGCTGATTCTGTGTGTCAGTGCTCTCAAGCCTACCATCTTTCTCAAGAAAAAAACTGCAATTCAAATCTGAATAAAAACAATAAACAGTGACAATATTTTATGTTAAAATTAAAGCAAACAATGAACAATAATGACCCAGAGTCTGCGGCCCTCTGGGTGGAGCCACTGACATCACTGCGTTTTTCATTTTAATAACATCGCGTCAACACAAACAATCCTGAAGCCTCAGCCTGAGCACCTTCACGTTGGTTTTTAGGAGCCGACCACACTGGGTCTAGAGACTGAAGTGCAAAGTTACCAGCTAATGCCATCTTGCTTGGTTATGAAGCTGACACACACACACACACACACACACACACACACACACAGATCCCTGCTAATCAGTAAAAATAAAATCCTCGAAGTTCACTCATTAAAACTGGAGCTCAGCCTTCTCGGACGGTCAGTTAGTCCAGTGAAACTTTATTTCTGCTCCAAAGTTTTAACATGGGAGTCTATGGGCACTGACTCACTGCGGCGCCTCTGCTGGACGGCAGAGGAACTGCAGTTATTGAGACGTTCTCGCCCAGGATGTAGACAGCCGATCACAAAGGATAAAGAAGGATTATTTGCGAGATATTTGATCTCTGAAAACATTTTGTGCAGGTCAGTCTTTTCCCTTCTCATCAGGAAATGTGCAGATGTTTCAAACAACTGTAATTATGGCTCTATTACAGTTAAGCATCCCCGTAAGGCATGACAGAGAGCCAGCCATCAATGGCTAAAACTGCACACACTCATGCACACACACACACACACACACACACACACACACACATGCATACTATAAACTGAAGGGGGATTTCTGTGTGTGGTTGTCATGGAAACAAAAAGGCAAAAGAGAAGAACAAGGGCCACGTGCCGCTGGTTCAGACAGCGTGTCTGATCTCTGGGAGCGATGGATGGATCGGATTCATCGTCCAGAGGCAGAAAACGGGCGGATGGAAGGCGCAGAGACGCAGGAGCGGTTGTGAGGTGATGCCTGAGGTAGAAACGCAAAGAGAGCAGAGGGTGGAAGCAGCCGAACAGATGGTGCCGTCTGCTGTGTGAAACCTCCGAACACATCACGATGACACTCGGAGAGAGAAAGGCAGGGACATCCCATGATGCCTCACACCTTCACATCTAATATTCTCCTTTAAATACCCTGAACATCCATTCCTGAGCCTACTTCAAAGCAAAATCAAATCAAGTGCTGCACATGTCGCCAGATAGCTGATCTCAGAAAAAATTTTAAAAATCAATTATCATAAAATAAAAATAAAATAACCCCATCCTAATGCATCTGAACGTGTCGGCTTCCTGTCTGGTTGAGGCTCACTCAGCTGCACGTGGTAACACAGCAGACACCAGTTTTTACGCCTCCTACAGCTTTCCGGGTTTTCACTGAGTCATTACTTCCAAGAAGAGCTGTGAACATGAAGAAAACCTGTTAACAGCAGAAAGCCTCACAGCGGTCTGTCAGCAGCTCTCAGCACACTCAGCTGTCCTCACGTCAGAAACACGAGCAGCTCTTCCTGCAGGGATCCGTCACAGGCGAGCGTCTGCCTGAAGGAAAGGGATCGATACCTGAACGACTGAATGCCGTCACATTAACAGACCGATGGCGACGGCAGCGTTACGCGTGTCTGAATGAAGGATTTATAAAGCCAAAAGATTCCCACGGAAGCACAACTACAAGCCACTCGACAGTTCAGTCCACACTAGCTGCTGTTTTCGATCGTAAGTCTCAAAAGGGCAACCGCCAATCAGCTCCACTGCTGCAGGATATCTGCAGGTGTGGGACGAGGACTGGGCGGAAGGGTGAGCATAGAGAGCTCGAGCCAAAGGTGGACCAGCTGAGGGACGGATGAAGTCAGCTGCAGGCAGCTGTTTATAACCACCTTCACCAACTGAAACTCCTGAGTTTTACTTCTTCTAAAGATACATCCTGTCAACAAAAGTCCCTCTTTCTGCCACTTTGGCTCGAGTTGAAGTGAGCAGCGAGTGAGCATGAGTTTTAACACAGGGATGTAAACACCTGGTTCTACAGGTGCAAACCTTTCCTTCACAGGTAACTCCAAAGGCTCCGAAAGTACCTGACTGCATTTATTACGCATGTAAGAGCAGTAATAAGTTTCCCAGTCTTTGTTTGACCCAGGTATCATCACTTACATGTATACACACACACACTGATTATTAATATTCAATAACAAAGCAAACATGACATGTTTAAGCTCTGGTAGAACAGATCAGGAAAGCTGCACGGTCTCACCCCGCAGTCATCTCTGTTTGGTGAGGAAACCGGCTCGAAAGCTTTGAAGTCTTCAGAGACAAAAACACACTTTTGAACATTTTCAGGCTTGTAACAGAGCAGCTTTACTTTTAAAGCAGGATATATTCTATTCAATTCCATTTTTCCATTCCTGAGCTCTACTGTAGTGCATGTTTCACAGTTCAAAATAATCCCTCTGTATCTGATTCTGTGCAGGCCCTCTGTCTGTCCGAAACAAGTCGCTTTAGCTCCTCCCATTTTAAGAAAACGTTCACTAAAACAGAAGGGCTGAACAGCAGGTGAGTGGAGCTTCTAGCCCCTCTGTGACATCATACAGAGGCAAGAGTAGAAAAAAACAGTAATAAACTGAGTGTTTGGAGCAGTCTGCAGCCTGAGCCTGCACACTCCCGAACATACATTGAGCTCCATTTTAGAAACTTAATATTTAATATGAAAATCAACAGGAGAAGAGGAACAGGTCTGCTTTAAAGGTCTTCTTAACACTGTGACCTGGATGTGCAGACATCTGACATTGAAGCTGGTCACAAACCACAGCTGAATACCTTCATAAATATATTCATCATTCCAGGTGGTCTGCTGAGCCTACAAAGTGTGACTCCATCCTCAGGTTACCACTCAAGTACCACCTTTTCCACTAAATCCACTCCTGCAGCTCCGAGTAAAGGCTTCATTCTTAATTGTTGCAGGTACGATTATTTCTGCAGATCTAGGTCAGGATCACAGTGAACATCCAGAAACCCAGCTGTGCTCAGCAAGGTCCGGGAGTCACCTACCGCGCAGGGAGCCACAGACCCCGCTGCCAGCGCGGGCAGTTAGAAGTTAGACCGAGCAGACAGAGAGCGCTCTTCTCTTTCAGTAACAATGTATCACAGACACAGAGAACAGTGCACAGGTCTGATATCTGCTCATCAACACCCTGAAAGTGGCTCCACGGTGGAAGCAGACGGGAGGAGCAGCTCTGCTTTCTGATATCTGACACCAGCGGCTCTCAGAGTCAAACTCAGCCTGAGGAAGAGGAGCAGCACAGGGGGACGTACCGTGAAGGTGAGCCCGTGAGCGTCGCCGTTATCCCCCTGAACAGATCTCTAAATGCCGCTGAGGAAGCTCCGCGATCCCCCTTTATCCCGGCCGAGCCTCGGGAAGCTTTCCGCGTCTTTTTCCCGTTTTTCTTCTTCTGCTGGATGGAAAGCTCTGAGGGCAGAGACGGGGCGGGCCGTCACCGGGCCGGCCAATCAGCCATGGGGATGACAACAATGCACAGCGCTGAGCCAGTCGGATCGCGCACCCAGCTCCCAGCCGTGCGCTCATTGGCTGTCTGAGCAGAACGTTCTCCTGGTTGAAAGCGAGAGGAGTTCAGTTCAGTCAGAGATGCACAACAAAGCAGAGGGATACCAGAAACATCGGAAAACACCCAGAAAAACACGCAGGAGGGGTTTCTACACAATACTGTAAACAATGGTTTCATATTATTAGTATAAATCATGCTGTGGTAGTCGGATGCTTTAAAAAAACAAACAAACTTGATTTTACCAGGTAAAATGTTTGAGAACAAGTTCTCATTTATAAACACGACCTGTAATAGTGTCGATTTTATTTAGAACAATAAAACAACTAAAACCATACAAATTATACCAATATTATTGCTTTTTATCCATTTCTACCATCTATCCTGGTCCAGTCTCATCTAAGCAGAGATGCTCGGACCTCCCTTTTGCAGCCATCTCCTCCAGCTGAGGGACATCATCTCTCCAGCCTATCCTGGGTCTGCCTCGGGTCTCATCCTAGCTTAATGTGAAACACCACATCTGGGAGGAGTCCAGGAGGCATCACATCCTGAACCACCTCAACTGGCTCCTTTCCATGCAGAGGATCTGTGTGCTTCATGTGACCGCATAAGGACATCCTCTGTCTGTGACATCATACAGAGCAAGGAGCAGAAAAAAACAACTGTGAACTGAAATGTCTGAAGCCTCGTGGGCAGTTATTGTGTGCTTTGGTGTCATTTGGGCTTCCTGTGAACGTCCACAACATTATCATGAATTATGAGCTCAGACCACCTCTGAGCGATCAGAGGGAAACTCGTTTTAAGCACAGTGGTGAGCTGTCAGACAGCAGCACCTCCTCTCCTCTGCCCTCTGAATGCAGGCATTACATATTACCATGGACATTAAGGTGGAGGAGGTGGAGGTCTGACATCACGACAGAAAATACTTTTACTTTTTCCTCTTCCATTTTCATCTGGGTTTTAAGTCCATGAACTAAGCACCTGAAATGTAACCTGAAATTACTGCCCAACTCACTAGATGTAAATAGTCTGAGGTTTTGCTGGAGGAGTAACAGATTTGGGAAACTGAGGATTTAATTCAGAGAGCAGGATTTAGTGGAATATCAGTCACTGTGTTTGCATGTCCTTTTATATTTTTACAGTTTGAATCTGTCTCACTGACAAAGCAGCAGGTGAAGGTCATAAAAAGATAAACTTTTCTCAGAAGAACTGCAGTGGACTAACAGGATTTTTGACTTCATCAGCCTAAATAAGTCACATGAGACTGTGTGAACGATGAGGACACTAGAACAGCAGTAGCGCCCCCTGATGGTGAGCCCATTGACTTATCCTCACATGTAAACAGCTGGTTTCACCTGTTATGTCAAAGAGGCAGCTGATAAGCCCCCAACTCCTCCAACTCTAAAATAGTAGAGCAGTAGACACACCAATCAGAAACAAGCTGCACGTGCTCAGTCAGCACTTCCTGTCCTCAATGGGTCTTTTTGGTAAATCTCAGAAAATAAATCCCACATTTAGAGTTTTATTGAATGGCTAAAACACTAACTCCCTTTCTCTGGACCAAACTTGCAGTGTCCTAAGCTCATTTATTGAATCTGCCACTCTTTTAGAGAAAACCAGACAGAAGCTACAGATCTCACTGAAACAGTGATTCGCTCATGTTGCATAAATCCAACCACAGGAGGCACAAACCCTACAGCTACAGCACAGGCTCGGTTACTTTAACACAGCAAAGTGTTCACGCCGGCTGCTCGTAAAGTGATAAAAGCTGCTTCAGAGTGTACTACTACTACTGTGAATAATAATGATAAATACACATTTCAAAGTAAAGATTACTGGAGGAGTATTACAGAGTAATGCTGTGAAAATTTAGTAATCCTGTCATTTTATCATCAAATTTACAGTATTGTTGTTATTGAGTTTCCATGTTCTGCCCGTGTCTGCATGGGTTCTTGCCGGGTTCTTTGGCTTCCTCCCACAGTTCAAACACATGTCTGTTAACGGGTGATTCTAAACTGGTCGTAGGTGTAGATGTGAGTGTGAATGGTTATCTATACTTTTGTGTAACCACCCAACCCCTACACACACCCACCCACTAAAACTGATTAAAAAGATGGATGGATGGATGGATGGATTGGACGGATGATGGGTGGATGTAAAGACAGTGTTTGGTTTTTTAAATCAAAGATTGAAGTGCTTTGATGCTTTTTGAGGTTTTGTGGATGAAAAATGGGTTTTGTGTTTAGAGGAGGAAGGTTTAAAAAAAACAAGTCAACAGTGAAAAACTCCAACATAAAAACTGGTTTAGAGAGTTTTTCTTATTTTATTTGGATAAAATGTTGCCGTAAAGAGTTTCAGCTTCCTGTTGTGGTTTGTGTTTTTAGCTCTGGATTCCTCCCTCCATGAAAAATAAAATCTCTCGGGGTTTTTGCTTTTGGTTTCGACTTCAGCGCATCAAGCTGCTCAGATTAAAACCGGAAACCGCAACCCTCACATTCAAATTAAAGATTTGACACTTGTGCACTTGATTTAAGAACTCTTGTGAACTATGAAACTATATGAGAAAAAAAAAACAGAGGAGACCATGATTATTTTTGATATTTTGTGATTTATAATTGGAAAGGATACTAAATTTGTGATGTGAAAACTCTGGAGAAAAGTGTCGTTTTAGCAGCCTCTCAAACACAAAAACACCAAATTGATTCTAAAGCAGGTTTTGCCACTCGACAGCCATCTTGAGACGCCTACAGACAGTTGTGAGCTTTTTGCCTCGGGGGCAGCGAGTATCTGATGAAGAAGGGTGAAGGTGTGCTGACTGCCCGCAGAACGTCTAATCGTTGAACGATTTTATTTTGAAAATATTAACACGGACGTTGAGCTCGCCCTTTGATGCTAGCTTTATTCCTGCTTTCATCGCCGGTGAGGACGCACAGGTAACCGCTCCAGGTATTTCAGCGACATTCATCCAAGTATTACCATTCTGAACGGACTTAAACTCGTTGTGTGGTGTGTCATTATTAACCTGATTGTGTAGTTTTAACGAGCAGAGAAACATTCAGCATTTGGCGAAGTAAAGTTTGTGCTGTACTGTTAGCTGGCAGCACTAGCTACTACCGCAGGTTAGTCGTGCTAACAGGAGTACACTGACGCTGGCTGTAATTTTCAAAGGTGCGTTACGCGTCCGCGCGGTGTTAATTTAGCACCTGAGCTCTCTGATCCACGAGGTGATACCTGACAGCTGAAGGATGCGCTTAGTCACTGGTAGACACAATCAGATGCTAGCTTAGCAGTTAGCATGAGCAGGATGCCGTCCGCGCCGATGGACGTCACACCAGACTCCCCTTAATATCTGTGCGGTTTACGGTTACCGTGCTGGTCTGGCTCGCCGCACTGCCGATAATAAATCTGTTCGGACGGCTTGTAGTGCCTAATATGATCTCCTGTATTCCGGCTCTGGTGCTATATTTGAATTAACATGTTACCGTGGTGTTTTTCAGACTTTGATTAAGTTAGTTAGCTCGCAGTATTTACTGTACACGCTTTAGCCGAGCGGGGAGAAGCAGGAGGTATTGTTGAATAGCGAGCATTATACGGCGCAGGTAGGCTGGTGTGTGGCTGCTCATGGGCTGTTGAGCGGGAGTCTCTCAGGTATTTCGCGTCGTGCTGCAGCGGAGCAGCTAACGCTGTAGCCGCTAATGTTTCGGCGTTAGCTGCACGCTTGTTAGCCAGCGGGAGAGTTGGCTGTTATGTTGGGAGAGAGGTCGAAGGCGTCGTCTCCTCACTGAGGCTCACTCACTCTGTCTCGGTCAGTTAAAAGCTAATTGCTCCTCTCTGCTGCACAGCAGCTAGCTGGTTAGGCTAGCCTGTGGTAAACTTCCGTGTTTGTCTCTGCGCTGCTGAAAAACGTTGTAATGTGAATTTTAGGGATTTTTAACCTTCTTAAACGAGTTCACCAGAATGTTTTCGGGCTTCCAAACTATGCGATGCTGGTTTTAGTGGAAAAGTGCTACCGAAGTGGTCTGTGTTTGTAGGCCCGAGTTTCGGTTGTACTCGGCGAGGTTGGGACTGTTCAACATGCGACTGAAACCAGACTGTTATGGAGCTCACAGGTCGGGCTGCTGCAGCTGGACACACATGGTTCACTTCGGCTGTGTGTAAAGTCGTGTTGCTTTTTGAAGACGGAGGAACTCTTCATCCTCCCCCCCGTCCTCTTCATGCAATGTGAGCCATGAGGCGCGTTTCTTAGTCAGGGTTATTACATGATGACACTGACAGCAGGCTGACCTGTAGCAGTATGAGGGACCAAGCTGGCAAAAACAAACTGGCACAGGTGTATTTTCAAATTGTGGGCTTTATTATACTCCTCCCTGCTGTAGCCGTAGAACAACACTTTAAATAAGGGGAAGGATCAAAGCCAGTGCTCCATGATTAAAAACTGATGGGATAAAACAACTTTTTTAGGGCACCAACACGGGTCCATAAACAGCTGAGAACGCCAGGTAAAGCTTAAACAGAATTTAAATTTTTCAGTCGGGTATTCCAGACTCTGAGAGGACCGGTCACTGCCTGAGCGTAAACGTGAACTGCACCACAGAGGTGTCTTCACATTAATTGAAGCATTTGAGGTAACTGAGGTAAAGATGTTCTCAGCAGGAAGGCGATGCCATCGGAAGCGTTTCACATTTGCATTCAGAATATTTGCAGTGAAGCAGATGTGGATTTAGTGTTTTTTCTTCCAGTGCTGAAAGCCTCTCACCTGTTGGTCGTTGTTAGTGAGATGACACTATATTGGACTTGCCGAAGCAGACTTAATCTGAAATAACTGACAGACTCAGCCAGAATTAGAGACACGAGGATTACCAGCATGTAAAATTCCACTTTATCCTCTTTACTGACTAAATACTGGCCACACCGATGTCTTCAGTGATCAAAATGACTGCAGTTTATAACGTCCCAGAAGTGTGAATTAATGGTTGATAAGCTGTGCAGATGCATCATTCAGGCTGAGTTTCTGGGTCAGATACTTGGTGGGTTTTTTTCTCAGTGTTTTGAGTTCTGCATCCATTGCCTGGTAATCTCGTATTTACTCTGTACTTCCAGCTTGTGACCAACACTGATGGAGACGTCAGGAGTTTGTGAGCTCGATGTTGCAACTAGACGAATCGTAGGGGGCAACGATTCTCCACCCGACCTGGACAGCCTGTCTCAGGTGAGCACTGACAGCTCATTGTTCGTCTTGCTGCTTGTTCTGTTTCTTCATCCAGTGTTTCCCACAGAGGTGGATTGTACTCAGGGCAGCAGTGAGATGTGACGTTTTCTTAAATGAACTGATGAATAATCCCACGTATACTTTGTGACAGTAAATAACGCATCAATATAATCAGCTGCTTCTCCAGTGAGTGGACGGACTTCATCTCCTCCAAGTTGTGCTTTAGGAGGGGTGGAGTCTGTTGTACACACTTCCCTCCTGAAAAAGAGATCTGGTGAGAGAACCTGTTTAAAGGCTTTCAGAAGGCTTTCATCTAATGGGTGAACATGTTTTGTCAGGAGGAGGTGTCTGAGTTCGGTTTGGGGCTGTCCTGTACCAACGAGGAGAGGGGGGAGACTCCAGGCCGAGAGGACAGTCCCAGTGATCTGGTGGAGGCAGAGCTCGATCCTGGAGGAGATGTCAAGAGCAGAGGGGACAAAGCTTTTGGTATGAACAGCTGTGTGTCCGAGTCAGGACACACTTCTAATCTCAGGAATCAAATTTTTCTGTTTAAATGCAATCAGCCTAGTAACAACCAGCAGGCACATGAAGCTTGTGAGGTTTCACACAGTCCAGTAACGTAGATATTTTTACGCGTGTCTAGAATCGAATAAAAATCCATTCATCTGTATTTAGAGTGCTTTCCTTATTTAGATCAAAGGAATTTACCAAGCGGGACTTTTTTTTTCTTTCGTGTTGACATTTAAAAAAATCAGAAATGAGTTTGTTCCCTCTCGAGTGCGCTTTATTCTGTTTATGAAAGCGAGAACTCGAACAATGTGACCTACGATGTTCAAACTCACACCATAGATGCATTTACTAAAAGTCTCTCATGAGTTTGAACCTCAGCAACTGTGATCTCAAGGTCAGAGGTCAAGTTTTCTGAAAATCTTGTGATAACTCAAAGTCACCCTAACCCCACAGGGGTGTCTGCTGAAAATCTCGGGCGAGTTTGAATTCTGGCGATTCTGACCTACCTGGTGAAAGATTAAAGTACTGATATACCAGAAATGTGACTTTTCATTTTATGACCATGCAGCAAAAATGGCATCAGAAAGGTAACAAACAGCCTCCGGGTATAAGATGGGCCCAAGACAGCTCGTCTGATCCGTCACTCTAGTAACGCAGCTCCGTGTTATCTCCGAGGCATATAACACACAAAGGCTAACATGTTATTGAGTCGAACGCTAGTCAGAAACCCCTTCGGTCATAATGTCACTCTATAGTTCTTACCATAATAATACCAGTCTCAGTGCTTTATGTTCATTATGATTTTAGCATTACTCACTCCTGCTTCTTACTCAGCCATTTGCTTTTGAGTTGATGTGGTGAATAAAGGCACTGATGCTCATGTGCACCCCATTCAGATCTACTGAGACCTGTAATTTTGTTCTAGAGTTGGTACTAAAGAGGATTCGTGCCACCCAAAGGTTCTGCTGTCAGGAAGCTGAGGGGGAAGGACTGGTGGCTGATGGTATTTTGCTTCTGTGTGGTTTCAGGGAAGGAGGTGGTTCTTCTGATGCAGGCCCTGAACTCGCTCACGACTCCTGAGGAGAAGCTGGCTGCTCTGTGCAAGAAATACGCCGACCTGGTGAGCCAAACGTCTGACACGCCGACACGGAGCAAATAACCTGGGCGGTTGTTCATGAGCGGCAGTCTGACCTGAGCCATGTGATTTATTCCACAGGCAGAGCAGGTAACCCGCAGGTAACCTGCAGGTAACCCATTACCTCAGTCAGGAAATGTAGAAACTCTGCGATCGTGTGGTCCTTTAGACCAACCGTCAGTCTGATGGGGTTTGGCGTTCAGTAGCCGCTTGTTTTTGCAGTTTGAGCTGCTGCACACGGTTAGATCTGTTCTCCACAATTCAGTCATTTAGTTTATTTCACAGAAATCACAAGTGCCAAATTCTTTCAGATTTACCGACACGGTAAACAAAATGCACAGAAAGACAGCAGCGGCTTTCAGCTCCCTGCTCACCCGTGCTCATAGCCGATCGTTTTCCCTCCCTCAGCAGTAATCGTGGGCAGTTTGGTTTCAGCAGAGCTCTTTGAGTGTATCGTGGGGAATTCCCTCATTTTACTCAGTGGACACACGCTGAGTAATTATCAGCAGGAGAAGCTCAGCGTTACCGATGCTGAAAAAAGTTTGAAGGTCCTCAAAATGCTTCAGTTTGTGTTTTCAGGGCTATAGAAGTAAATAAAACCAAACAGCTGGTCATTGGAAAAACATCTAGAGATGTTTTGGATTCCAAATCTCAAGATTAGCTGCAGACCACAGGAACATCTCCTGGGTTTGAACAAGATAAAGGAAGTATGAGATTTAAAGCCTGATCTAGGTTTTAGATACAAATGATTGGACATTTTTGAGTGATATTTGAACTCAGATTAGCTTAGATGTGACCTTTCAGATGAAGCCTCATAGAGGCATTTAAGCTTCCACGTGAGCAAACACAGGCAGATGGTAAGAGGTTAGATCAGTTTCCTGTATGTTTCCACGAAAGATTAAAAATGACCCGGTCTGAATGTTTTGTCGGCGGTTGTGTCTTTCAGCTGGAGGAGAGCCGCTGCATGCAGAAGCAGCTGAAGGCTCTGCAGAAGAAGCAGTCTCAGATTGTGAAGGAGAAGGTCCACCTGCAGGGGGAACACAGCAAGGCCATCCTGGCCCGCAGCAAGCTGGAGAGTCTCTGCCGGGAGCTGCAGAGACACAACAAGACCCTGAAGGTAGTTCAGCCTGTTGCAGCTGTCAGAAACATCTGACACGGGATCGTTTTTAGTCTGTGCAGGTTTCACTCCTCCCCTCACCCGCAGGAGGAGAATGCCCAGCGGTCCAGGGAGTACGATGAACAGCGGAAGGAGGCCATGCTGCACTTCCAGATGACCCTGAGTGACATTGAGGTGCAGATGGAGCAGCACAGTGCCCACAACACTAAGCTGAGGCAGGAGAACATGGAGCTGGCCGAGAAGCTCAAGAAGCTCATCGAGCAGTATGAACTCCGAGAGGAGGTGAGCACACTGTCCGAGTTTGAGTCATGCTGGCTGTGGCACGGAGTCTGGAATAATAAGTGTGTTAATACACGCTTTCCTCCTCCAGAAACACAGATTCTGGTTGTCCATGTTTCCTGCAGACTTGGATTATATTAGTGGCAGCAGAGGTGGAACAAGGCATGCAAAAGCTGGTGCACCCACACTTTGTGGAAGAGCTTAATAAGAACACAGAGACCAGAAATATTGGAGCATTCTCCAGTGAGTGGACACACTCCGTGTCCTTCGTGTTTTTCGGCAGCAGGTGGTCCTGGCTCTGCTCAGCTTAGCTGCTCGTGAACCAGTTCTCCACCTGCTGCAGGTTCTGCTTGGAGAGACCCTCCAGAGCAGAACCAGGCCTGTTGTCACCAGCTGTCCAGGATGGAGGAGGAGTCTGTCATTTGAATGTCATTAGTTGCTTCGCAGTCAGACAGTACTGAGGTTTTCACTCCTTTGTGAGCATTAGAGGGTTTTGCAGTCCTCAGGTTCCTGAGACTACAGCCTTATGGAAATTAGGTCTGCAACTAATGACTGTTTTGATAGTCGATTAGTCGTCGACTATTGAAACGGTTAGTCGACTAATCGGATTATGACTCACATAATTATGAAATGGCACTTATTTAGCTATCAGCTTTTACATTTAGCATAAGGTTGTTTAAAATGCATACCTGCCAAGTCTCCCGTTTTGGCCGGGAAACTCCCATATTTTACCCCTCTGTCCCGCCGTCCTCCCGTATTATTATTTTCCCGTAAATTTCCCGTATTTTAATATAATAATTTAAAAAAAGTATTCCTGCCGCTCCAGACTGTATTCTGTCATTAGCCTCGTGAGACCTGCCACCTACAGGAGCCTGGGTGGCAGGTCTCACGAGGTTAGTGTAGACAGCAGGAACAAACCCGGAAAAACAGCTGGACCTCGGTTGGGCTCAGTGTTGCCAACTTAGCGGATTTTCAAACACCCCCCTAAGGACCTTTCTTTGTTCCAAAAAGTGACTGTGTTCTGAGTTCATAAAGCCTTCGTACTGCGTCCCTTCGTACACTTTGGTATCGCCAAACCCCCGAACCTCACGTCAACACCGAGCCTGCCTACCCGCTCCCATCCCCGGACCTCATTTCGGCCTTCATCAACCATTGAGACAGGCGACAGCGAGTTTTCTTACACAAGTCGGTAACATGGCCCAGATAAAGGAGGAGGGTTGAACGTAGCTAGCAGTCTCACCCCACATGAGTGTTTTCGTTAAATTTGATATTCTAACATTAAACAATATGGGACAAAATCGATCTATGTAATGTGGGTCTGGGCAAAGCATTAAAGTTATTAAGTTATTTCATAAAGTTTATTTGTAGTTCTAAACATATTTAGGGTGTTTTTTTCCTACACTTTTTGTCTCTCCAAAGATGTTTTTCCTCTCTCCTACAGCCTCGACTACAACTACATGCAAATGAACAATTATGCAAATTAGGTGATGACATCATATAGCGACTTCTATTTTCAGCGGCGGAAAATTTCACGCACTTCTAAATACAAAACTTGACAGGTATGAAAATGTGGCAGTAAAGACACAGAAGATGGATACTTCATTCAGAAATTTTAATCAGGTTTGCTGCTCACATAAAGTTTTCCAACCATAAAAAAGTATATAGTACTTTTTCTTCTCTGTAAAACAAAGTTGGCACAGTTTCAACAGCAGCTACATGGCTAAACAGGCCCGCCAGAGATAGACAGACAGGAAGACATCTCACTCTGTTTAAAAAAAATAAATAAATTATCCGAGGTTTGGGACAATTTCACACTCACTCACTCTGTTTTTTTTTTGGGGTTTTTTTGTAAACGGAGTGAGCGAGCGTGAAATTGTCCCAAACCTCGGGTCGTCTAGCACGCCGTGTTCTTTCACCAACATGCCGCTGAATGCTATTGTGCATGTGTGAAGCTCGCCAGAGATAGACGGACAGGAAGACGTCTAGCTCTGTTAAAAAAAAAAAACATCAGTAATAAAAAACGACTGTAATCGACAATTAAATTCGTCTTCAACTATTTTTATTGTCAATTAATCGTTGCAGCCCTAATGGAAATGTGTTTTTCCTGCAGCACATCGACAAAGTGTTCAAACACAAGGAGCTGCAGCAGCAGCTGATGGACGCCAAGCTGCAGAGAATCACTGAGATGATGAAGGAAGTGGAGGAGAAGCAGCAGCGCGAGAGAGACTTTGTGAGAACGTCTTTGCTCTGGTTTTTGTCACAGCAGTAAATAAGCTAACATGTCTATGAGAGACGTAAGACTGACTGACTGACTGTGCTGTTGCAGCTGCTGAAGGACGCCACCGAGTCCAGACGCAAGTGTGAGCTGATGAAGGAGCAGGAAACCCAGCTGAAGCAGCAGGTAAACGCTCACAGGTCATCAGTTCAGCTGGATGGTTTCTGTGTCAGTGTCTCACTGCTCTTGTCTCTCAGCTCTCTCTGTACATGGACAAGTTTGAGGAGTTTCAGAGCACTCTGGCTAAAAGCAACGAGGTCTTCACCACCTTCAGACAAGAGATGGAGAAGGTGAGTCACCTGTGTGTCAGTGTGCGGTTACCTGTTAGCCTGTCTCTAAACTCCCTGCGTGTGTCCGCAGATGACTAAGAAGATCAAGAAGCTGGAGAAGGAAACGACCCAGTGGAGGACCAAATGGGAGAGTAACAACCAGGCCCTGCTGCAGATGGCAGAGGAGGTGATTGTTCTTCAGTTTGTGTTTGGCTGCTTTGGTAGCAGAAAAAAAATCAATAGAAGATCAGTTAGTGAGGTAAAAATGTGGAGGGCAGAGCAGGAGTCAGGATGTGGAGTCAGCTTTAGCTAAAGAGACATTTTTACAGGTAAGTTAACAGGTTGGAGCACAGACGCTATTTTTGACTGAATCCTTTAAAAAAAAAAAAAAAAGAAATTAACCGCAAGCCACTAATTCCTTTAAAACGGAGCAAATAAGCACCCCCCACTGCCACGTGACTTCAGATAACCACCACACCGCGAACAGAAGCAAAGCAGCAGGAGAGCAGCACAGCTAAAACACTGATGGTTCATGTCCAGTGGAGGGGCAGGGCATCGAGATGGCTGCAGGAAGTTCGTGGGCTCCTTCAGTTGAATCTGGGATGTTCGTGCCAATTGACTGATCTAAAATGAGGACAGAGGGACACATTTTTGGAGACAGCATGTTGGTTTCAGTTTGAAACACAGGAGCAGACGGTGTTTTTGCAGTTGTAGCAGAGACAAAGTCAGTCATGATGTTGACTCATACATCAAGCATCCAGAACTGGGAAGTGGTGCAGTCTTGTCTCCAGAAACACCCTCGAGGAGAAGTACAAGAACAGTTTGCTCAGTCTATAAGAAAATATAATATAAAGGCTCAAAACTCAAGTGTCACTCATCAGAACTTAGGGGGTTCAGAAATTAAGCCAGCAGTGAAGCACCAAAGCTGCAGCCACAGTGAGTCAGTCCCCACAGACTCACATTTTAAACCTTTCCAGCAGAAATCAACGTGTTTGCAGCTGATACAGAAACTGCTTTGGTCTCTGTGGATAATTTCCCCCTTCATAGCAGCTGTAATAGGGAGGAGGATGTTTTTAGTATTCTGCTAGCTGTCTGCTAGGCTTCACCTCAGCTAACTGGAGTCCCTGAACTGGACCTCTGGACTGTGTTTGTGCTGTTGGTGCCTTTTGGAGCATTTTTATCAGCATATTATCTGACCAATAATATGGCTGCTGTGCAGTTAATTGTATTAACAATACAAGGTCACATACAAGGTCTTGAATAATCAGGCCCCATCTTATCTCAAAGACCTCATAGTACCGTATCACCCCAATAGAGCACTTCACTCTCAGACTGCTGGCTTACTTGTGGTTCCTAGGATACTTCAGAGTAGAATGGGAGGCAGAGCCTTCAGCTTTCAGGCCCGTCTTCTGTGGAACCAGCTCCCAGCTTGGATTCAGGAGACAGACACCCTCTCTATTTTTAAGATTAGGCTTAAAACTTTCCTTTATGATAAAGCTTATAGTTAGGGCTGGATCAGGTGACCCTGAACCCTCCTTTAGTTATGCTGCTATATGCCTAGGCTGCTGGGGGGTTCCCATGATGCACTGAGTGTTTCTTTTCATTCACCTCTTTTTACTCTGTATTTAATCATTAGTTATTATTAATCTCTCTTCAGTTCTGCTGAATGAAATTCCAGGATTTTATTTGGATGTTACTGAGCACTGAAGGTGTATGTATGTATGTGTGTGTGTGTGTGTGTGTGTGTGTGTGTGTGTGTGTGTTCAGTCTGTGAATGAAGATTGATAACCAAGCTAGCTTACATTAGCTGATTATTTTGCACTTTCCCGACCAAATGTGGTCACTTCTGGCTCTAGAAAACCACCGGAATGGTGGCCAAAGGGTTGCGTCATAGTAGCTTCATCCATTTGATTCTTCGTCTAAAACGAAATCAGACTGAAAGTTGTTGTTTTGTAGAAAACGCTGCGTGACGGCCACTTCAAGGCACTGCAGGGGAAGCTGGAGCTGCTGGAGAGGCTGTGCAGAGCTCTGCAGAAGGAGAGGAACGACCTCAACAACCGGCTCAGCCTCCTGCAGGAGCAGGGAGACAAAGGGAGCGCTGCGCCACCTCAGGCTAAGCCACGGGAGGCTTCAGCTGAGGAGGATGAAGAGGAGGAGGATTCAGAGGATTTGGCGCAGGGTGACGGGCTGGAAACTGGGGACGTCCAGGAAGCTCCGAGACCACCTGAATTGGATCTGATGGCATCTCCTGATGACAGTGAGCCCGCAGAGATGGCGAGCACGCCACAGGACTGAGCTCACCTCACAGCCTGCGTGGAGGTGAGAGGGCATGGTGGGAGGGGCTTCATGCAGCTCCAGCCTAGTTCCACAACTAGCCAGAAAACCATCTTCAGTGGAGATAGATTTCTTTTCTTTTCTTTTTTTTTTTTAACCGTAGACCACCTCAGATTTCTACACAGAAACTGAAGCTGTCTCTTTGTGTGATAATGATTGTATCAGATTCTCTAAAACTTTGCCCACATTAATAATCAACACTTCTTCATACTCAACGTTTTCTACTCGATCTTTATTTCCATAGGGAACCTCCAGGCAGGCCTCTGATTCATCTCTCCACACGTCTGAGTGTTTACCTTGATTAGAGTCATACTAGCGGTCATGGCTCACTGTGTGAACACAGCCTGACAGTCAGGGCATCCTCTGGGGTCAGAGGTCATCTGGACAGCGTGTTGCAGCAGCACCAAAGGAGCAGCAGCCATGCTTTCTGAAAATGATTATTAAATAATAACTCGCTAGGTCTCCAGCAAGTGGAGCTCTCCTCCATGTTGGTCTGCAGGTGGTAGTCCTGATTCTGCTTCAGGTAGCACCCCATCAATCAGGTCTCCACCTGCTGCAGGTTCTGCTTAGAGGGACTCTCCAGAGGAGAACCAGGGTTACCATCAGCCTGCAGTCCAACATGGAGGACAGAGTCTGATCATTGACTAGGCCGGTAGAGAAAAGAGTAAATCGATTATAAATGGCACTGTTCTCTTGGATGGACGCCTAACGTGCCGAGGCTGCAGGTATCGAGGGATCCTGTGACACAGGAAATGATGTGTGCTGTCCCGGTCGCGGTCCTCTGCGTGTACGGTCACTTTTTTTGTGGCCCCTCACCGTCTTCACGTGTATGTTATACGCACCGGCGCAGTGTGCACGCTGCATTTGTGTTGATCGCTCAAATGCAGTGGATGATTTTTGTGAGAATGTCTGAATCTGGTGATGGACTCGCTGAGTTACCATCGGTGGATGAAGCGTGATGATGGCTGATAGCTGTGATGTCCCGCCCTCGCTGTTCACTGCCTCCGTGATCGATCTGTGTCATTATGAAGCGATGCCTTTCCTGTCCTTTAAAAAACCATTTAACGTGTTTTTGGAGCAATTCTTCGGGATCGTGCGAACATGGTTTGTGTGAGGAACAAATCGAAACCAAATGTGTGAGGATGAATCAAAGGCCTTCGTCCTCTGGAAGGTGATCTGATGTAAATTATGTTTGAAAATAACAGAACAATGGGCTTTGTCATCTTTGACCTTTATACTGGAAGAAAAGCTGAATGTGATTTTTCTTTTTTAATGAATCTGAATAAAACAAAAATGTTGGTTTCTGTCAGTGATGCATATTATTAGGAACACCTCCCTCAGTGTGTCCTGTTCAGGAAATCTCAGCAGGGTTCAAATCCACATCTGGATCTCGGGTTAATCGGTAGGATTAAGTCATCAAAAGAAAAGACTTGGCTCAAACTCACATCCCTTTTAACTTTTTGGCCATTGAGCAGTTTTCTTTGATTAGATCATTAAAGTGGATCTATTCTGCTCCTTGGTTTTATTCTGGGACCAAAGCAGCTTTGCATGAGTCCATCTGTATCTCACACTGGGCCTCTGTGGCTGAAACAAGCTGGTTTAAGATGGCTTTCTTCTGATTGGCTGCTCCTCGCAAACAGATGATGACCGTATAGGGACATGCCCTCTGAAGCATTCCCCCTCTGTGACATCGTTCAGACCCAAGAGTAAAAAAAAAAAAACTGATAAACTGAGTGTGTAGAGCAGTCTGAGCTTTTGGCTCAGAGGAGTTACGGCACGTGCACTGAGCTCATTATTAGAACCTGTTTAACATGAACGCCCACCAGCAGGATAGTTCCACTTTAAGTCAGCTCCAGCCTGGATTATCCGCTTGTATCTGCTGACGTATCGACCGTGCTCCCGGTCCGAGCGTCTCCTGCGTTGGATGAGGCTCTCGTGTTTTTGACGTGCTGCAGTTATTTTATCTTTAAACACGAGCCCCAAAAATGCTTCAGCTCTTTATCAGCACGGTTCAAACTCACGGTGTCCTGACACCAAATACCTGAAAGCTTCAGAAACGAGTCCCTCTCAGTGCGGACGTGAACCCGAGTCATAGCGAGTAATCCAAATCACGCAGCGGATCAGCTCAGTCCTCCTCTTGGATGAAGTTTGGTCCATTTTTCACATCGTCCTGTCATACAGTGGCATTTGCCCATCGCGGACCCTCAACCTTGAGAACATTAATCTTTGGCTGTTCGTACAGCTGTTACAATAGACTGATCATTTCATCGCGCTGACAGAATTTGGACCGTTTTTAACAGCGTCTGGAGGAGACTCGGGAATGGTGTCAGATTTAACAAGCGGAAAATCACAGGATCAGGATGTTTTTACTTATTCTCACCCATGTAATGATGACGGGACCAGATCAGTGTTTGCATCTGTCAGATAATTATGTGACATGATTTCACCTGTGACCTGTAAAAGACTGTGGGAGTGAGGGTGGTGGGGTTTAGGTGGGGATGCTGAGGACAACAGTTGCGTGTTTCCTGTTTCTGACTCTCAGGTAATGTCAGAATCTACCTCTGCAGGTGAAACTGTGAACGAAGAGGCGCCGCAGCTTTGGAGAGCTTTATTTTTACTAACGATGAGCCCACGTCCCCTCGTTGATCCAACAATGTTCTTAAAATCCTGTCTTGCTTTTCAATAAACATTTTGTAGAATTTGCAGAAACGCTGGGCTTCTTTCCTCGCTGTGGTTTCTCTGTCTGTGGCAGTTATTCCTCATGGTGATCAGGTCTGTTATTCCCATCACAACACAAATTATGAGGCCGTGAATCCTCTCATATCTTCAGTTTGGACTGAGATCAGGATCATATCAGGGGAAATAAAAATCATTAACGTTGAACAAAAGTAGACTTCCAACATTTGAATCCTCTTCCAGGAATAAGTGAGAATGTTGGGAATACAGCAGAATAATAAACAGGCTTTTTTCTGTAAAAGTTACAAAAGCTTTATTGCGATCAGAGGTGCAGGAACCAAAAACTAAAGTTTCACGTCATGTAACAACAGAAAACGGTTTCCCTCAGGCAGGAAATTAGCTGAATACGGAGGTGCTGAAGTACCGAAGGAACAGGAGGCAAACGCAGCAGGAATGTTTGTTTGGAGGACGCGTCGGGTCAAACTCTGGGTCATCTAAACAGGAGCCGAAGGGTGGAGGAACAAAGGAGGAGCTGTCTGCTGTGCTGTAACGCTGCGTTTTCCTTCCATCAGCCCTTTAAAATCACCTGAATTCACAGCAACAGCGTGCACACAAAGCCAATCCGTTGGAGCTCCGCCCACCTCAGCAGGATATCAGTTCTAATCGTTTCCGGGTGCATCAGTGCTTTCAGTTACCTGGGCAGCGGTGAAGCAAAGCAAGATGGCGCCAGAGGCCGAGATGCTTCCAACGTGCCCCACTGTTCGTTTTGCACTGAGATGAATCAGAGAGGGGGGGTAGGTGGGGTAAGGGGGCCGGGGAGGTGGAGCTGGGGCAGGGTTACGATCCCTGCGCCTCCAGCTCTGACGCAGGCGTGTTGTCGGGCTCCTCGTCGTTGTAGATGTTCTCCGCCTGGAAGAAACATGAAATGACTGTTAGAGAAAGAAGCAGCTGCAGTTTCTGCCTCAACACGTGAGCGCGAGCGTTCCCGCGCTGCACAACTCGATGATGGTCAGTTTGGATTGATTAGCTGGTCAGCTGGGCCTCACGGCATAAAACCAAAGTCCTTCTGAGCCATCTCAGCTCAAACCTGGGCAGGTATTTAAACCCCCTTCCAAAACCGATAGTGGGGGGAGTCAGAACTCCAGCTTTAATGGTCAAAACCAAAAGTTTGGTGATGGTCCTCCAAATTACAGTTCAAAAACCTCGTACTCCTACTCCGCACACAATTTCAAACAGGAAACCACCTTCAGGAATCAACCACAGATTCCTTATGTCTGAAACGTCCACACAGATGAAGTTATATTTTCAGCGTTCCGCTTTGAAATGACAGGAAATGACATTTCAGTTATGGAACTCAGAGCTGCTGCTTTCACTGTGGATCCAAAGTCTGAGCAGGAAAAACCTGCTGCACCACCTGATCTGTTAGTGTGTGTGCGCGCGCACGCGTGCTCACCATCTGCCAGACTTGCATGATGTTGTCCTCGGACACCGAGCAGATGATCCAGGGTTCATTGGGGTTCCAGGAGAAGTCTGAGATCTTCGCTGTGTGGCCGCCGTGGATGAACTGATGGAGATCAGTGATACGTTAGAGAGCTTTAAAAGTGAGCAGTGACATCAGAGAGGCGGGGTTTTATTCTGACAGGAAGTATGTCATACAGCAGCCTGCTGATATGTCACACGCTGAACACACCTGAAACACCTTAACCCTCTGCTTACATCACACACACGAAGAGTATCTGAGTAAGAGCACTTCCTGGATTCACACGTTAAGATTTTAATGTCTTTATTCTTGTAGTCATTCTTTTTTTTCCCCACCTACCAGGAGCTCTGGCGGGCCGTCTTCAGCGTCCTCTGCAGACTGCTCCTCTCCAATTTTACTGGAACAAGTCGAGATATCAATGTTTAAAAAAAATACATCAATATTGTTTCAGAAGACAGCGACTACATCCTTCATATCTTTAATGGTTTGATTCTTCAGTGAAGATGTGCTGGTTGTAGCTCTCTGCCCCACAAGCACCTCCCCTTTGTTTACTGAAGCCCCACCCCTTCCTGATCAATAGCTCCGCCTACTCAGAAGCCCCTGTGACCCACAGTCGGATGGTGCGGCGTTACCTGAGGTCCCAGACGTTGAGGCGTCGGTCGGTGCCGCTGGACGCCAGAATCGTCTCGTTGTGAGGAGACCACTGTACCTAATAAACAGGACAGGAAGGACTCGCCGTCATTCTTCCTCACCTGTGTGAATCACAGAAGAAGCCTCGCTCTCAAGCACTTTCAGGTCTTACCTGGAAAATTTCATCTTTGTGGGACTCGAAGGAGTGAAGCTTCAGTTTGAGGTTCCTCAAGTCCCACAATGCAACAGTCTGAGAGGACGAAAACACACACATACCTTCGTTAACAGATGAGAGTAATAAAAAAAACCTTTATTTATACGATGGACAGACACAGGTGAGTCTTCTTTACCTTATCAGCAGAGCCAGTGGCCAGAATGAACTCGCTGTAGGGGTTGAAGCTCAGACAGTTGACCTCGGCGGTGTGAGCGTCCACTGAGTGGCTCGCTTTGGACGTGTTGTTGGAGCGCGTGTCCCATCTGAGGGAGGACGGAGGCGGGTCAGAGCCGGCAGGGGTATGTTCGTAGGGTTAGAAAGAATAACCACCTTTATTGATCGCTTACATCATCAGTTTCTGGTCGTCGGCGACGGAGCCGAACAGCGATTCGTGGAGCAGATGCCAGGAAACGTCCTCCACCACCGCTGTGTGGCCTGTGAAGATGGTCTTCGCATCCAGTATCTTCCCTTCTTTTGGGCCAGCCCCGATGTCCCACAGGCAGATGGTCTGTGAGGAGGAGGAGGAGGAGGAGGACTCAGTTTTATGACCCGAAACAATCACGACACACAAAGGAATTAAAACTGACCGAGCATCAGTGAAGAGATGACTGTTGAGTCAATGCTAAATCTACTTTAATAAAAACATTCTCTGAGCCTCAGCAACTCATCACATGATTGAGACAATCTCTTAAAGTTTAGCTCACCTGGAAAATAAAAGGCACTTTATTTTAGAACCAGAGAATTTTACAAATATCTAGATATTAAATATTCTAATCTTTGGCTGCTGTACATAAATGTGATTATTATTTAAAAAAAAAAAAACACATTGGAGAAATGAGAGAGAACATCACCACAGTTTGGATCCAACTTCTAATAACGTTCATTTGGATTCGGTCCATGGTGTCACACCTGAGGAACGTCTACTGAAGCTGCTTTGGAGCGGTTTAAAGATAATTTTGTGCCTTCTTGCTGGAAATCAAATCTCAGTCCCCAACCTGCAGACGGTGGTTTCTAAAGACCTCGAGACCTGCTGTCACTGATCGTTCAGCTACTTCAGCATCCATCAGTCTGTGTTCACCATGTTCAGAGCCGCAGAACCAGATCTTTACTTCAAACATCTGAAGCTCGGGGAGTTTTCTACATACCAGAGCTCTAAAACTGTCCCTGCAAAAACAGTGCTAGGAAAACTATGTAAAGACAGCCCAGCCTTCATCCCATAAAGGATTTATTTTTCTTTAGAAAACCAATGAGCACAGCAGGGAGCTGAAATTTGGCACAATTCCATGTTCCCCTGGAATATTTTCCATGGAGAATTTGGAAATTCTGACAACTACTTCTGAGCATCCTGACAAACCTTTACAAAGTATGGGCATTTATTTTGAAATTCCCACAGTCGTGATAAGAAATTGCAAGCTTTTATTTTTAAAAACCGGCCTTTAAAATAAAATTAAAAAATAGGATTTAAATTTTTTAAAATATTTTATTTTTAAATCTGACAGCTGTTGTGTGGGAGCTTTAATCTGAAAAATCTGACATCCAAGCATCCCAGTAACATCCTGTAGCTTTACACAAACTTTTGTCTCCCTGCTGTCTCAGTGTTTAACCGCCGAACTTTAACCTTGACCCTGAAGCTAAACGATGACGTCAGGTTTGATTTCTCGTCACGTACGTGGTCGTCGGAGGCGCTGAGCAGGTTGCCGCTGAGGTTTGGATTCCAGGAAAGGCCGTATCCTTCTTTCTGGTGACCTTTGAGTCTTAAGTCAGGATTACACTCCCCGCTGGGATCTGAAACACACAAAAACATTTTTCATCATTGATCGAGTTCAAATCATTCAAAATTAACAAAGAACAAATACACCAACACCTTTCTTTTTTATTTGCACAAAAACCTCGTCCTCTGAGCTCAGCTCCCGAACCAACTCGAGCGAAGCTGACCTCTCACTGAACAAAGAGGAAGTGGTCTCCTGAGCTGTCAGCTTCCTTGCAGCGGTTTTATTCCAGACTTTCACAGTAAAATCACGTGGGTTACATAAAACTCAGTTTACAGCATGTAATAAACAGCATTCTTGGCTCTTTCCTTACCATATATGGTAAAAGCATACTGTGGAACGTGTATACGTTACATGGTGTACGTGACATACGTGAAAGTCCGTGTCTTATACGCATCTTATATGTGTGAATGTGTATGTATGTTATATGTGTAAATGTATGAATGTGTTTCTTGCAGACTTCAAAATAAAACAACAATGTAATGTAAACTTATAAAAACAGAAGATATGATAATTCAATGTAAACAGAAGAAAGTTTACACAATAATCCTAACAATCATGATGCAAGCGTTTGGTTTCAGGTCACTACGAGCAGCCCGGCGGTGACCCCACCTGGCTTAGATGGGTGTTTTGTGTAGTCGAAGACGAGCACGTCGGAGGTCGGAGTCTTGGTGGCGATGATGCAGGGGTTCTGGGGCATGTAGCGCGCTCGGTTCACCTCGCCCTCGTGGTTGATCTTGATCTCGATCTCGATTTTCCCGCTGACTGAACCAAAGCCACCAAACTCTGAAAGTAGAAGAGCAACACTCAGACAGCTGGAAACAGCTGATGGCAGCAGGACAGTGTGTGCTGACTTACGGTACCTTAAAACTGCTCAGTGGAAACGCTAACACACTAATACTACCTGTGGGAGCAGCACACCTTCAGCACACCTGAACACAACATCAACGTACCTGCTGGAAGACACAATGGCACAGTTTGAGCGCACAGATCAGGTAAAACTCAGCTGGCTGACTCATGAACCTCACCTACTAACATGTTTCAGACAGGAAGTAACAGCACAGATGAGGAAATGCACGAACACGTCCTCGCTTACCTCCTTTCTCGCTGTCGTAGTGCGAAGCATCAAACTGGGCGTCGTCATTTGGAACCTGGACGCTCGCGATCACGAGGTGGTTCTGCTCATCTGACGTGTGGGTCCCCAATACCAGCCTGTGGACGGCGTAGTCCTTCCCCTCCGGCCTGTGGACAGCGAGGAGTTTAAGCTTCGCACGCGATTCCTCTGCTAAACAGGAAGTCGCTTCAGGAGCAGCAGCCTGACAAACACCTGAGCAGTTTTTTACCTGCTGACATCTGGGAGCCACTGCACGGTCAGACTGGGCCACTCCAGCGCGTGAGTCATCACCAGGTCGTACAGGAAGGGCGTGTTCTTCTTCCAGATCTTGTACTCTTCATTGATGACACGCTCCTCCACCGCATCGTCGTACACTTCAGAGAAAGCACAGATACCGATCACCTCATCCTGACTGGCACTGAGCTACAGACTGAGGGTGCAGCCGTCTGCACCCGTACCAAGGCTTTCGTTTTCAATTAGATTTTTATGATGGCTTTAGAAAATTAATAATAAGAGCAATAAAATAATAACTGCAAATATAGAAAAAAAAAAAGTATTTTTGTCCATTCAGAGTGCACAACAGGCCGAACGCTGCATGTTTATAAGCATCAGCTGATCAGACAGATGTTCTCTTAAATCTTTACAAAATCCTAAATCCCAGCATGATGCTGTTATGCGGTCTTTTCCCCCTCTGTCGGAAAATGCTGGATCGCTCCCTCTGGGCTGGAGAAGTAAAGGAGTTCAAACATGTTGTATCTCTGGTGAGTGATGACCGATCTGCTGCGAGGAAGAGAGCTGAGCGTGAACACAAAGCTGTCGATCTACGCTCACCTGTGACCGCGAGCTGCAGATAGTCACAGAAAGAATATCATCGAGGATACAAGCAGAAGGAAGGAGCTTCCTCTGAAGGCGTCTGGGCTCGGGCTTAGAGATGGGATGAGGAGCTCAGAGCAGACTCGGTGCCCTTCTGCATCAAAGGAGCCAGCTGAGGAGGATCAGCACTGACCAGGTGCCTCCTGGAACCTCCCAGGTGAGGAGCTTCATGTCCTCACCCGAAAGGAGAGCCAGGGCCGCTTTGAGGAGCTAATGCGGTCACATGCTGACTGCGCAGGTGTAGGACTAACACCTTTGGAGATTTCGATATCTGGAGGTGCTGAAATCTTGAAACTAGAACCTGTCAAGGCTTTTGCTCCCTTGGTTTAATATTTAGTGTTATTGTTTTGGTTTTTAAGCCGTTTTAATATTTATCTGTCGCTGTGTTTTTATGATGCATTAGTGTTAGTGCAATTACAGCCAGCCCCGTTTTTATCCAGACATTCATTTTTACTGGACTCTTCATTCATACACCACTTTATATTTCTGTTTTGTCTTTTAAATTAATTTTAATAGTTTATTACTACATATTATATCCGTGTCGCCGTGAACCGCTCACATTCACGCCTGCCTGAAACGTGCCTCACAGGTGCTTTCCCAGTGGAACCAGTGGGGACTGGACAGTTTAGGGTTCGGCCAGTGTGATTTGCTCAAGGAGTCGCGATCAGCCTCCAGCTGTGTGGCTGACTGACAGAGGAGCTGCTGCTCGCTGGTGAAGCCAACCGACAGGTAAACAGCTCATTACAGTTAAACCAGGTGAGTTTGGAGCTCTGACGTCACACCGAACTCAAAGATCAGCTGTTCAAACGCTCTCGTGTTAACATCGGAGGCTTTAAGCCCGGGAAAGCTCGAGCTGACAGCTCCGAGATTAGCATGTGATGCTAACATGAGAACCTGACAGTGTCTGCGCGCACAAAGCGGCGCGTTCGGAAAACAGGCCAAAGCTCATTTTTAGCGCCGAGCAGCAGCGATTAAACGTACCCTCTTTATCAGCCATGGTCCACGCTCTACCCACGAGTCGGAGCCGGACGGCAGAGGATCCAGGAAGGCGGGAATTCTGCTTAAACTGCTGCTCGGAGGAGCTGCTGGAAACCCAGAACCTTCCCTCTCAGCGCCGGATTATGGAGCAGTGCTGCGCATGCGCGAGCGCGCTCATAGCAGCGAGGATCAGAGCTGCGCACAAACTGCGCAGACAAAGCCTGTGCATTCTAAACGAAGGCGCCCCCATCATCCTAACCAGCATCATCCTCCTCATTTTGATTACCGTCATCATCATCATCATCATCATCATCATCTTCTTCAAACCCATGTGCAATACAATTCGCATATTTTACTAATATGTATTTAACAGGTACCCTCCCTGAATATATGTGAAAATGTAAATATACCTGCTGTGTGAATACTGCTTTTCTATTGTATTTTTACCCTTGCACTTACACACATTCACCCATTCACACAAACTCCACATACACAAACATATTTGTTTATTATATATCCTAGTATAAATTTATTTTTATTAAAAATATCCCAACTTGTCCTGTGGGCGGTCTTTATCCTCCAAGCTTGGGTCCTCTACCAGAGGCCTGGGAGCTCTAGGGTCCTGCACAGTATCTTAGCTGTTCCCAGGACTGCACTCTGGACAGAGATCTTGGATGTCATTCCTGGAATCTGCTGGAGCCATTCACCCAGTTTGGGGATCACTGCCCTGAGTGATCCAGTTACCATGGGGACCACTGTTCCTTCTTCTTGATGTTGCCATCACTTGGTATTGCAACGTTTATCACTACGGTTTTCTTCCTTTGTTTTTCCACCACTACAATGTCCGGTTGGTTAGCCATCACAAGTTTGTCTGTCTGTATCTGGAAGTCCCACATGATCTTAGCTCTGTTATTCTCAACCACGCTTGGGGGTGTGTCCCATTTTGACCTTGGGACTTCCAGGTCATACTCAGATGTTCCTGTATACTATGCCAGCCACTTAGTTATGGCGTTCCATGTATACCCTGCCTGCTAGCATCTTGCACCCTGCTGTTATGTGCTGGATTGTCTCAGGGGCGTCTCTGCACAGCCTGCACCTGGGGTCTTGCCTTGTGTGATACACCCCAGTCTCTACTGATCTTGCGCTCAGAGCTTGTCCCTGTGCTGCCATAATTAGTGCCTCTGTGCTGTCTGTCAGTCCAGATTTGTCCAGTTATTGGTAGGATTTTTCTGTATCATCCACTTCTTCTATCTGCCAGTGGTACATGCCGTGCAGAGGCCTGTCCTTCCATGATGGTTCCTGTTCTTCCTCCTCTTCTTCTCTGGTTTCTGCTGCCTGAGGTACTCAATAAGCATCCTTTGTGGCCATCTTCCTGATGTATTCATGGATCTTTGTTGTTTCATCTAGGACAGTGGTTCTGACACTCACTAGTTCTCGGCCACCTTACTTCTGCTTAGCATACAGTCTCAGGGTCCTTGATTTTGGGTGAAAATCTCCATGCATGGTAAGGAGCTTTTTTTGTCTTGACACCAGTGGCTTCTATTTCCTCCTTCAGCCAGCTTATTATCCCAGCAGGGTATCTGACAGCTGGCAGGGTGTAGGTGTTGATTGCTTGGATCTTGTTCTTGAGTAAAAAGAAGGTCCGCACACAAGAAGAGCAAAGGAAGCTGAAGGTATATTTAATGCAAAAGCCTTGAGGATCTTGTTCTTCCCATTCAGCTGACTCTTCAGGACTTGCCTTACTCTCTGCAGGTATTATTTATTTCCTACTGGCCTCTTTGTGATTCCCATTTACCTGTGGGATTCCAATGTCTGCAATGTTGCCTCCTGGTAGTGCAATCCCTTCAGTTCGGACTACCTTCCCTCTCTTTGTTAACATCCGGCTACACTTCTCCAGTCCGAATAACATTCCACTGTCATTGCTGTAGTTCCTAGTGGTGTGGATCAGTAAATTCATATCTCGTTCACTCCTGGCATACAGCTTGATGTCATCCATGTACAGGAGGTGGCTGATGTTTGCTCCATTCCGTGGTCAGTATCTGTAGCCAGTCTTGTTGATGATCTGGCTGAGGGGATTCAGGCCTATGCAGAACAGCAGTGATGACAGAGCATCTCCTTGTTGAATCCTGCAACTGATGATGACTTGTGCAATTGGCTTGAAGTTGGCCTCTAGTGTTGTTCTCCACAGTCCCAGTGAATTCTTGATGAAGGCTCTTAGGGTCCTGTTGATCTTGTATAGTTCTAGGCATTCCAGGATCCATGTATGGGGCATCGAGTCATAGGCTTTCTTCTAATCAGTCCAGGCAGTGCACAGGTTAGTCAGTCTGGTCTTAGAGTCTTGAGTGACTGCTCTATCTACCAGTAGTTGGTGTTTTGCTCCCCTGGTATCTCTGCCAATTCCTTTCTGGGCCCCACTCATTACACCATTAGCTCGCTTCAGAACAAGCAC